>CATIWK010281246.1:0-23025 GCA_949634005.1 Mallotus japonicus
GAAATGGAAGACTGAATAATCATTAACCATACATGGACAGAAAGAGACCACAGAAAACTAATATGATAAGCCTCCAATGAATAGCTGAATTATTTGAAACGGAATTGAAAATAGTTGATGGGCTCCATGTTTCAGAAGAAATGCACCGAACCTAAAGTCCTTGATTGGGAAAGTTTAAGGAGAAAAAGCCAAGTTGATAACACAAAGACGAAGAATGTACAGAATCTGCCATTCAGATAATTCATTTCAGCATAGCTATATATCAGCCTTATTTGTATGACAATCTAGAAGGTCATACTTCTAATTCTATGCTGCCATTCGGAATTCATGTGGCACCTTAATATTGGTCACATATGCAGAAGAAGTCCCACTTATTAGGTCTTTGGATTAAAATGAGGATTTATGAGTTATGTAACTACAGACAAATCATACAATGGCTACAGTTGTGCAAACATATAGAATATCAGTGTAGTAACTTAAAAGGGCATTGAAAAGACATGTGTTTTATATTCTGTTAAAAAATCATGCAACAAAGGTGGAATAGAATGAATTTTTGCTATTCTGCAAATAAGGCCAAATACATATCTACCAAGTAACACCAATAAAGGTAAATGTGTCATCATTTTCACATGTGGAGTAACTCCTACACAGTTAGTAGGAAAGGGATGCTTATTGCATGTAGGACATTACTACTTTCAATCCTCACTCCTGCAAAGCTTGTTCACTATTTATCCTCAAAAATTATCCTTGTGGAAACCTCTTTTTCTCCATGTAAAAAAGTTTTCCTCCTTATGTCTCCCTAAATTAAACTAAACTTGGCCTTATTACAAATTTAAATTCTGAAGTCCTTTAATATTATTATTTATTTCATTTGAAATTACAATTACTTATAAAAAATGTAAAACCAGCAATTATCTGAACAATGAAATTCTCAAGTTTTGGCACTAACAATAAAATTTAACAGGAACCAGAAGACGTAAGCTCAAATTCATAATCTAAGACCAAAATGAACTGAACTCCTAAAATTAAAAGGAAAAGATGAACCTCCAAAATTTCCTCTTAAGAATTCTATTAGTTATTACTTTTCATCTCTAAAAGAAGAAATAGCAACTGGGAATTCGAATTAATTAAAGAAAAACAGGTAGAGACTTAGAATTTTTATGGGTTCAAAAGAAACTAACCGAAATAGAAAAGCCTTCAAAGAATCAGCCAACATGAAAAGGACCAATATCGCCAGTTCTAAGAGAGCCGGCAATCTCATCAGCAACAGTCAAGCAAGAAGACAACCATCCAATGAGCGCAACCCACACCATCTTCACCATCCATAGAGTCGTGCCACATGGCATTGCCATCTCTACCTTTCTTTCTCTCCCCCCAGCTCTAACTACCAAACCCAGTTGCTGTTATGTTCTCAGAAGTCAAGTTCAGTCTAATTTGGTAAGGACCCTCTAGCGAAAGATCAAAACTTTAACCCTTTTCAATCAAAAGTTAACTAGAAAATACTTGTGGGTGAAGTCAAAGAAAGCGAGCTATTCGTGTTTTCTTATTGACATGAGCATATGTAGAATCTGAGCAAGAGACGTGAAGTAATTTTTTTTGGGCAATCTGATATTGCAGTAGAAGCTAAGATGTTTGGTCCAAAAAAAAAAAAAAAAAGTAGAAGCTAAGATGTTGAAAATCTTGGGTTAGATTTATCCAATTGTGGAGTTTGTTACATCACCATATGTTATGCTACAGCTGAGCTTGATTGATTGATAAATTCAGATAAAAAAACGGGATTCGTTAATTTTCCTTTTTTTTTTTTTTACACCTTAGTTTAACTATAAGTTAATTATACATTTTTCAAATTAACTTCAAATTTATATTATTTTTCTAAATTAGCATTGTAATTCATTTCTTAAATAAAAATAAAAATTAGTAAGCAGGCCATAATTTTAAGGTGGAAATTTTTACACTCCACCTATTTATAAATATACTTTATATTTAACTTTTTTTAGTAATTTAAATAACATAATTATCCTTTCCTTCAAAAAAAAAAATATAATTATCCTCATACTTGAATGACTCTTACATTAGTTAATAAAAAAATTTAAACTTTTTATATTTAATTATCTTAATACGTTATTTATAATCTAATATCTTACATAATTGTTGCTCCAATTATTTATTTATATTCTAAAAATTAATTTTTTTGAAAATAAATCATATATTTAAATTTATATGTTAACTTTGCTACATAAATAAATTTTTAAATAATTACATGTTGTATTGAAGCAAATTTTAAAATGCCATATCCAAATAATATATTAAAGCAATTAAAAATAAAAAGTTTAAATGTTAAAAAATAAAAAGTTTAAATGTTATATTAGCTAATAAAAGGGTTATATAAGAGTAAGGATAATCATGTTATTTGAATTACTAAAAGTCGAATATGAACTGCATTCATAAAAACGTGGAGTGCAGAAGTCTTTACCCATGATTTTATTGATTAAAAAACTAATTTTAAGTTTAACAATAATTTTTTTTAGCAAAATAATGAGTTTTAGAAATTTTTTTTAATGAGTTAGTCTATCAATTTTTATCTTATTTAATTATTGAAATTAACTCTAATTTGGTAAAAAAATATTATAAATTATAAATTAATTTGATAAAATATTGAAATAAATTATTAAAGTTTTAAAAAACTAAAAAAACTCTACTAAACTGAAAAATAAATATAAAGTTTACAATTCCTTTTATAATTAAGCTAATGATAAATTAATTTAACTAAGTTTCGATTAAAATGTATATAATTAGGCTGGAATCTAATTGTTTTCTATTCAAACTAGTTCCTTTTTCATGTAAAATGCATGTAAATAAAATATTTATTAAATGAATAGTTTTATTTATATTGCTGAAAGTATAAATTAGTATAATATGAATACAATATATTGTTAACACTAAATAATATCTCTATTATAATAATTCATACAACACACACATGATATTTTAAGATTTATTATAAAAAATTAAAATTAATAAAGAATAATTTTATAATGATGTTCGCATATTTATATCTGCAATAGAGTTTAGCATTATATATGAAAAAATATAAAATATAATAGAATAAAAAAATATTAAAAAATAATATTGTAATTTGGAAGAATATATTATTTTATTTATAATATAATTATAATAAATTTATAAATGTGCAATAAATATTATTTATACTGAAACACATTAAAACTTTAAATTAAAGATTTAGAGATTTGAAATTAAAGAAATGAATTAAACAAAAAAAAAATTCTTTGACACTGTCTAAAAATAAATATTTTTTAATTGATTAAAATTTATTTTTAAAAAATAATTAAATTTTTTAGTCACTTACATGTAAAATATATAAATAAATCTTATAAAATAATCATCAATTAATTAAATTTTCTTAATTTTTTATAATTTTAAAATTTGTATAAATAATGAAACATTATATAAATTTATTAGGGACAAAAATACAAACTATAATATCTATTTAATAATTTATATATTTTATTTAGATTTGATGATAAATATAGTAAAAGTTATTTTATTATTTTTCAACTCTATTTAATTTTTAAATATAAAAGTTCAAAGTTTAAATTTCAAACTATAACTAAACCTATTCTTATCAATTTTAAAATTTTTTTAAAAAATAAATTATGGTTATCTTTGTTAATATCTACAATATACATACTCTTATTTGTCAAAAAAAAAAAAATTACTCCCCATTCATATATGTTGACCTTATCCATGATCAACCTCTTAATTTTGACCTTAACAATTAATTTGATATTGCTAATAAAGTTTGCTAAGTGTTGTAGATCAAAAGTCTCTTTAAATGAAGCCAAAATTAATCCTATTTGTTCACCAAGACTTGAATAAGCCACAAGAGCCTAATGGAAAGCATTTCACATTGTTTCTAAGTCTATTCAAGCATATGTATTTCTCCAAAAAAAAAAAGTCTATTCAAGCATATGTGCATAGCTCACGAGTGCCCCTCACGATTAGGATCCTCAGTCACTAACCAAAGGATCAATTAAGCCAAGAAGGATCAAAGAGCTTGGATTGCTTATGATCATTCCTCATGATTATGACAAGATCGTGAGGAGTGATCCAAATTATGATCCTCTCATCTAGCCCATGAACATGAAGCCTCTCTCAAGCCTTGTATTCCAAGACTGCTCACGAGTGGTGCTCATGCTCATGACCAACTCGTGAGCACACCATACTCATCAATTATTGCAGAAAAGCTAAGACTTCAAAGGGCTGGACTTCTCACGATCACCCATCATGATCGTGACTAGACGCAACACTCAAGTAACCAACGACTATTTCTGACATCCCTCCAGTTGCAACAGCTATTTTTTCATGGCTCATGATTGTGAGCACCTCCTCACGACCGTGAGTAGGCCAAATCCTGCAAAAAAGCATAATTGCATTAAATTCAATCTATGGAGGTTGAAGATGACTTGAATGCTTCTCAACAACTCTTTTATGAACTCCAAGTATAAAAACAAGTCCTGGAGCCTCATTCAAGAGTTACACACTTTAGTTATTGAAGATTTCTTCTTAGCATTCATTAAGCATTCAATATACTCTCCTACTTTCTTTGTTTTCATTAACTCTTTTGAGAGTGGGTTATGTGTTAGAACTAAGACTCTTCTTCTTTTATTTTTTGGGGTTTAGAAAAGGGAAGTAAGGTCTTATTCTAGAGAGTAAGGTTTAAGTGTTTCCCTATTGAAAACACTTGGGAATTGGGATGAAGAGTGATCCTAAACTCTTGGTTGTACGGTTAAAGTTGAGCCTAAAACTCAAACTTGTAAAAATCAATATAAGTGAGTAGATTGTAGTGATTCAAAAATCCTAACTTAGGAGAGTTAGGTGGAGACGTAGGTTTGTTGATAAACCGAACTCCTTAATTGCTTGTGTTCAATCTTCTCGATCCTTAACTATCTCCTTAATTTTCCTTAATTATTTTTTATTTTCTCAGAAGCCCTATTCATCTTCGCCCCCCTCCTCTCTCATGGGATATTACAATATATATAACATATATAGTATAAATGTTAATTTTTATCACTATCAAAACTTTCAATAACAGCTATTTTGTCGATTTATAAAAAAAACATATCTATTTTATAAAAAAAAAATTATCCCTATTTATAATTTTATATATAGTATAGATCTTTAAGACATTTCATTATATAAAGAGATTCCACACTTTTTTGGAAGCTATTCAGTCTTCTTTCATAAAGTATTGATGTTAAGTTTTTGAGTTAAATTATAAGGAATCCAAATTAGATTTGGATTAGGAAAAATTAATTTAGAAATTAATTTTGGAATCGTTATAAAACTTCCCAAATAAGATTTTTGGTGGTCAAAGTTTAGAGGTCTATAAATACAAGATTTTTCCAAGATTGCAAGGTGAACACAATACAAGACAACTTGAAGTTTGCAAGTTTAAGTGGTGGAAACCAAGAAGACAGGAGCACAAGACCACTTGGGGTTTGTAAGTTTGAGTGGCAATTATATTTTAGGTTTGATGTAGTAATAACATCAAGGGGCTTGGGTGTGGGAATAACATCCAAGGGGCTTGGGGTTTTAGGATTCTTGTATTTGTTCTTTAGGGTTTCTAGAGAGGGTTTCTTCTACGGTTTTTAGAGGGTGTTTTCTTCTAGGATTTCTAAAAGGGTGATATTTATCTTTATGGTTTATAGAGAGGTTCTCTAAGGTTTCTAGAGGGGTGGAGAGGAGTATATATTCTTCTAGTTTATATGAGAGGGTGATATAAAATTGTAGGTTAGGGTTTAATCAACTCAAGAGAAGTGACAATTTATTATATTGGTGTTATTTCTCATATAGTAAAGAATTGGTATCTCTCCCTAGATTTAGGTAGTTAGAAGCTGAACCACATAAAATCATGTGCACTCTTATTTTTTTTATTTTGGGTCTTATTTTGACATGTTTATTAATTGGTTTAATTGGGGGAATTTTTTTTCCCAACAAGTGGTATTAGAGCTTTGGTTGGAATCAATAGATATGTCAAGTGATTTACTCTTAGGAAAAGAAGAGTAAAGGATCTCGTAGTTCAATAGGATTTGGCACAAGTGTTGAAGGGAAAGGAGGCAAAAATTGGAAAGAGTTCAAAGAAGGTGTGCCAGACGAGGTGAAAAGATCTCCATAGAGTCAAGGAGTGTCTTAACTAGGTTTCAACTGCACATGGTGAGTTAGCCATGGTTGAATCAATATGTGTGATTAAGAATTGATTCGGAGTGTGTAGTTGGGTTATTAAGGCCAATGTATTTGCACAATTTAAGTCAATATGGAGATTTGTTAGGTTTTTAACTTAAATTGTGAGGAATCCAAATTAGATTTGGATTAGAACAAATTAATTTTGGAATCATTCTATAACTTCCCATATAAGATTACTTGGGGCCAAAGTTTTAGAGGTCTATAAATATAAGGTTTTTCCAAGATTGCAAGGTGAACACAACATAAGACAACTTAGGGTTTGCAAGTTTGAGTGGTGGAAGCTATGAGACACAAGAAAACTTAGGTTTGCAAGTTTGAGTGATGGAAGCGAAGAAGCCAGGAGCACAAGACAACTTGGGGTTTGCAAGCTTGAGTGGCAATTATGTTTTGGGCTTGATGTGGAAATAAAATTAAGGGGCTTGGGTGTGGGAATAACATCCAAGGGGGCTTGGGGCTTTAGGATTCTTGTATTTGTTCTCTAGGGTTTCTAGAGAGGGTTTCCTCTAGGGTTTTTAAAGGGTGTTTTCTTCTAAGGTTTTTAGAAGGGTGATATTTATCTCTATGATTTATAGAGAGGTTCTCTAGGGTTTTTAAAGGGGTGGAGAGGAGTATATATTCTTCTAGTTTATATGAGAGGGTGATACAAAATTATGGGTTTGGGTTTAATCAACTTGAGGAAGTGACAATTTATTGTATTGGTGTTATTTCTCATATAGTGAAGAATTAGCATCTCTCCATGGATGTAGGCAGTTAGAAGCCGAACCACGTAAAATCTTGTATGCTCTTATTTTTCTGATTTTGGGTTTTATTTTGACATGTTTATTGATTGAATTAATTGGGAGGATTTTTTTTCCCAAAAATTGACAAAAGTGAAAATTTTATTTTTTTTCCTTATCATAAAATAAGAAGGCAGGGGTGCTACCCATATTTGCATAAGAAAAGATGTTGAAATTTTGAGATTTGGAAATAAATTATATGTCTAAAGTGAATGAACTAAGAAGAAAAATAATCGAGGAAGCATATTGTTAAACATATGCTATGCACTTAGGAAGTATCAAAATGTATAGAACTCGTACAGTATATTCGAAAAGATAAAAAGTAAGGGAGGAAACAAAATAAAGGTGGAAAATTAGGGAGAAAAATAACATTTTTATCTTTAAAAAAGTGGTAAAAAATAAGAGAGGAAAAAAATAAAACTTATTTTCCTTCAAATAATTTTCTCCAAAATGGAGAAAGTGGATAGAGAAGAAGAAAAAAAAACTATAATTCAATAGAATTTGAATTTCAAAATTCAAATTTTAAAGATGAAATTATTAAAATAATAATTTACTAGATATCTATTCTTTTCTTATTTTCCTTTCCTCCAATCCAAATATCATGAAGGAAAATAAAAAAGGATTAAATAACTTTATTCTTTATAAGCGTGCAAAATGTTATATTTTGAGTGTGGGTTCATAAGAGTTTAGGTGTCTATAGTATAATAAATGTTGAATTTTAACCAACTTTGGTTTAAAGTTTGGGAGTCTAGGTAATTAGGAGTTTCAAATGTTTAATTATGATTTTAGTATTTTATATGTGTGAATTTTATGTCCTTTTTGTTTTGATTTGATGTGGTAGATGTTCGAGATGGAGCTAAAGTGGAATTTATAAGGGTAAAAGTTGATATGAAAATTGTTTGGAGACACATGGTTGTATGTGGAAAAAGACACGGTTGTGCCTGAGTTGCAGTTTTGTAGAGATCAAGACACACAATTGTGTGTGGAAGGAGACATAGTTGTGCTTAAGCAAGTGTCTTTTAGTTTCGCAGAGGAGCCTTACACAAGGCTGTGCGCATAAAGATGTACGGTTGTGCCTGTATGGAGGCATTTTTAGCTTGTCGATTTAGACACAGGCACAGTTGTGTGTATGAGGATGCATGACTGTGTTTGAGGCAGTGATTTCCAGTAAGTAGAGTCTGTGCGACTATGTACGATGGTGACACAGTTGTGTTAGCTGTTTAGATACATTTCAAATTTTAAAAAGCAATTTAGAAGGGATATAAATAGATATTTTTCCCTTTTTGGAAAGGGAGGCTTAGGAAACCACTAGTGAAGAATAAGAACAAGTACATATTGTTTTCTTTTCATTTGTTTTGATAATTAATTCTAGTTGTTGATTTATTTTTGATTGAGAATTGAAGATTCAAGAATAAAGATTTCAATTGTCATTTTGAATTCAAGAGAAAGCAAAAAGGGATTTTTCTTTTTATCATTTATGTATATTTAATCTTTGATAGCATGATGATGGTGATTGAATTCTTAATTATCTGCTCTTCTCTTTCAATCAATATGAGTAGTTAGATTATTTAGTTAGGGTTTTTAACCTGGCTCAACATGAACTTAATTGAATTAAATCCTTAATCAAAAGATATTCATTTATTGATTATTATTGAGATTAATGCTTTTTGTGGATTGATCACTCATTGAATTGATTTAGACAATAAAATTTAATTGAGAGATTAATTCTATTAAGATTAAAATAACAATCAGGTAACTTATTAAATTAGTTGAGAAACAATTTAATAGTTAATATTGTTTTGAAAGTTGTGATTCAAGTTGAATATAATTGATTGCTTAATTTGGTAAGAACTAAATAATTGGGTAGTTAGTATATTCAACTAATTGCGAGATTACTTGAAAGAGAATTTCATGATTTTAAAGATGCTTGCAAATCGAATGAATATCTCATTTGAGAGAGGAAATTAATATGATCTTTTGATAAGTTAAGTTGGTTTGATTATGGAATTTTGAAACTATAAGTATTTTAGCTTAGTCTTTGTTTAGTTTTAAGTGACTCAATTTCAATTGTTTAAACAAGTGAATACCAAAAGTAATTCCATAATTAACTTTTCAATCTTTATGGGAACAATTTTTTTATTACTACTTGTACAATTTTGTACACTTGTGGATTTTTGCACTAAGTTTTTGACATGGTTTTTGGGATTGATAGAGTTCATATTGTGATAAAATTAGTATGGTTTGCTTTAGATTTTTATTTTTGTTATTTTGTATCAATTTTCATTATATTTAATTATCTTTATAGGAATTCTTGTTTGTGTATACGCACAACATGCAATATAAGTAAGCAAAGAGAATTGTTGTTATCTCTTGATCTAGAGATTGATAGAACATTTCATAGAAGAATTTGATGATAAATGAGCATAATGAACGAGGGATATGGCAGAGATAGCCGAGTTGAAGATGATGGTGTGAGAGAAGTTCCACCACTTGTTATACAGAATGGGCAAAGAATAATGAGGGACTTTGTGAGTCCATATATGTAAGAATCACATAATAAGGTTGGCAATTGGTGCTAACAATTTTGAAATCAAGCCGACGATGATACAAATAATTCAGAACTCCCAATTCAGTGGATTGGCACATGAAGATCCAATTGGCCATCTGACAAGATTTTTGAAGTACTATTCAACTTTCAGAATGAATGAGATGTAACTAGAAGTAATCAGACTAATACTTTCCCATTCTCACTCATTGATCGAGCAAAGAAGTGATTCACAAGCTTACCTCCAAACTCCATCAACACATGGCTGGAGTTGTACACAACATTCTTCAATAAACACTTTCCACCTGTAAAAGTTTTAAAGATCCAAAATGAGATTGACTCAATCTATTAGAGGGATGATGAGCTTTTAAGAGTATTGGGATAGATTTAAGGATCTTCAAAGACAGTGTCTACCATATTTGATACCAGCTTAGGATTTGACTCAATCTTTTTACAAGGGTGTTAATTCCTTAGTTAGAGTCAACATTAATGTAGTAGTTGGAGGGACAATCATGTCCAAAATACCAAAAGATGCTCTTGACCTTTTTGAGGAGATGACAAATACAGAAAGTTTGTGGTCCAATGAGAGCTATATCAAGGAAGGAAGGAGCATTAGAAGTGGATGAATTGATAATGGTAAATAAAAAACTAGATGTATTGACAAAAAGGATGGATAAGATGAATGTAAATGCAATTTCTTTTTTAACTTCTTCATCATGTAAGCTTTGTCAAGACGAGCATCCTACTATTGAGTGTCAACTAATGCAAAATCTATCCATGGAGAACATAAATTATGTGGGCAATTTCAATAAGGGTCAACAGCATAATGTAGTACTTAGTAACTTATACAACCCGAGTTAGAGGAGCCATTTGAACTTTTCATAGAGTAATCCAGGCGATAATTAATGGAGGCCTCAAGCTCCACCAGGTATTGGAGGACCAAATGCTCATCACTAGAATCAAAACTTAATTTCAGCAAGAGAAGGCTTCATCTTCATCATCCTCTTTGGAAAAGCAAAATTGAGAAATTCATGGAAATGATGGCAACTAAAATGAATCAATAAAATGAAGCAACAAAAAGACTTGAAGGAAGATTTGAGCAAATGTATCATGATAATCAACTCATATTTACAAATCACTCATCCTTAATCCACAACTTGGAGGTATAGATGGGATAAGTAGCCAACTCTCTTTTCACAAGGAATCAAGGTGCTCTTCCTAGAAATACAAAGAAAAATCTAAGGAGCATTTGAAGGCAATCACCTTAACAAGTGAAAAAGAGTTACAACCACTTCAGGGGAGTGAGAACATTCAAACTTCTATCATAAATTAGTGATAAACTAAGTTGTCTGTTGTTAATTTACGATGGACTAAGTTGTTCGTCACATATTTGACTTCATTATATATGAGTGTATGTGTAAGCGTGTGAGTTTTTATGCGTGCACTCCATAATGACAGCAATATTGGAGCACTCCAGAATGGAAAAGAGAAAGCTTGCAAAGCTAAACATAATAGTCTAACAAAGACGAGTGGTCAAGGTACCGATGTTACTAAGCATACATGTGGCTCATGATCTATGGTGGAACATTCCATGAAGTTGGTAAAACATTAATTATTTATTCAACTAATTTATTACTTGTTAGAATTATAATTTTTGTTTTCATTTTAAATCACCTAGACATATAATTACTAACTCATTATTATTATAGGCTAAAGGGTTGTAAGGTCAACCCAACAGTTGGGAGTTATTAAAGAAAGTGCATATGAGGAAAGATAAATTGTAAATTCTTCAACTAACTTGAATACTTTTTTTATATTATAGGAGTGTATGGAGGAGATGGTGGCTTCTGCTTTTCAACCTTTAGAGGATGATTCACAACCTCCACTAGTTGACATTGATGTTTTGTATTTTGAGGCTACTGGTGGAGAGAAGAAGAGGCGTATATATGATCTTGGCTCAGGGGCTGCATTTCACCCTAGTTCATTCCAGAGTACCGAGAACTAGTACACATTAACATCTTGAGTTAGGGAGATGGTGGAGCACCTCTCAAAAAGGCAAGTGAAGATGGATAGAAAAATTGATGATCTGGATACAACATATAAGCGTTTGAATCAGATGGAGTGGTAAATGAGACGCAACATGAAGCAAATGCAGTCTACTCAAAGGTGCAATGGTTAGGATCTTCTACACCTTAAGATGGTTGATATTTGATGTATAGAACATTATTAATGTAATTTTATACAAATATTATTAGTTAATAGTGACATCTAATGTTTTAGTACATTTTTTATGAGATACTATTATTTGAATGGTAATACCATTTTTATTTTTTCATATTTATTTTTAATTATTGAATTTGAATTTTCATATATAAAATTTATCAAAATGTATCAAATTTATTGCAATTGAAAATACTATTACACCCATAAAAAAAAATAGAAACTTTAGTGACAAATTTTTGATGGATTAAATTCAATATTGAATAAAAAATAGTGATGATTTAGTGACAGAAATGGTTTTAGTGATGGAATAAATTAAATTAAATTTTAATTTTGTGATAGTTTAGTAACAAATCAATGACAGAACCGTTAGTGATGGATTAGTAACATATTAATATAAATTACTCACGAATATCTTAGTGACGATTATTAACGGAAAATTTAGTGATAGATTACTGACAGATTTATGATGAAAATATTAGTGACAGAATACTAACGGATTTGATAATTATTGATTTGTGACACAAATATTAATAACGGAAATTCTGTCACTAAACAATCACTAATTTGTGACAGATACATGGATTTTGATGATTAATTTTCATCGACTAAAATTTCATTCGTCAGTAATTTATGATGGATAATTCATCATTAATCTGTCATAAAGTTTAGTGACGGATGACTTTTCTATTATTAAAAAGTAGTGATAAAAAAAATTGTAATGACAATTTTCCATCACTAATCCGTCACCAAGTGAAATATTGACTATATTTTCAATAATTTGGCTTCTAAATAGAAATCTTCGACTAATTTATTGAAGAAGTTTAAATTCAACCTATTAAACCTTTTTAACACAAGCATGAAAGGTAAATTGACCTTTTGTCTTCAACATAAGTGAGACAGGTAATGCTAATGTGCATATGATATATTTTGTAATTTTTAATATAATAATAAGTAACATAAATATTGTGTCAGCATTCCGGTAAGATCATAATAGAAAATACTCTTATGAAGATTTTTGTGGGATTGAAATTAATCGGAGGACTTTAAAGTGCAAAATTGAAGATTAGGGACTATTGTGGAAAGAAGCCAACACCCTGGGACTGTGAGCAAATATTACCCTGAAAAAATCGATGACGTGTAACAGATTTGGACCTGATCATTGCACGTTCCCGCTTCTTTCAACTTTTGGTTTCGCCATTTGAAAACATTTTGAAAAAGAAAATCTCTCTGTCTCTCTCTCTCTCTCTCTCTCTCTCTCACTTTTACTCTTACAGAATGGCTCCACACTTCGTCTTCCCCAAGAATCTCCGATCTCTGGAGGAGGAGGACCTAACCGCCGACAACAACCACCGTCTCTCCGTTCAGAACCCAACCGATGTCGTTTCTCTCCGTCCTTCGGAACTCGAAGAGTTCGTTAAAGGTCACTTCTCTACCTTCACTTTCCCACAATTTCTCTCCATGTCCCTTATCCTCATTCAAAATCGTTTCATTTCAATCATTTTTTCGAATTCCACATTTCTTTTAGTATTTACTTCAATTTTCTATGGAACTAATTACAGATAATTTCTTTTTATTTTATTTTATATTTTGTTAAATTTTTAGTCCATTAAGAATTTTGTAACCAGAAGGTTTGTTTGGTTGGTGGGAAATTGCTGTAGGAAAAGGGAAGTAACTAAAATAAACACATTTTATTATATTGTCTCATTTCTATTGCTACTTTCATTGTTTGGGTTTGGGTTTGGGTTTAGTAGGAATTGTATAGAAAAGCCACATGCTTTCACTTTTTTTTTTTTTAATTTTTTTAATTTGAAAATTCTGTGTTTGAGAAACTGAAGAAAAGGAATAGAAAATTTATGCTGTAATTTCGTATTATTGTTATTTTTTTACTATTGAATTTGAGAATTTAAATTTGTAACTTCTTGATTTTACTTTATGTAAACAGGCGTGTGCTTTGATCTATCTGATAAAGATCTATTCTGCATTGAAGAACAGGAAGTTTTTGATCGTGTGTACTCATTAGTATTGAGTTTTTCTAGTCTAACACCATCTTGTAAACTCAATCTTGTTGAAACTCTTCGATCCAACTTCAGTGTTCTTCTCCCAAATGTTGATTCACTCTCAAGGGTTTCTCAATGCCGTGACAATGACGATGATGATGGTGGTGGTGGTGGTGGTGATGATGATCATCCGCCTCCGGTGTTTGATAGGGTCTTATCACATAGAAATGCTTTCAAAATATATACATTTTTCCTTGTCAATATTGTCATTGCTGAGGAGTCAACTGCAAGTTCCAATAGCACCAATGTAAAGGCACGTTTGAATAGCAATTTAAATATATATGCGTTGCTATTACTTTTGTTATCATATCTGGTTTTATGCATGATGCCTTCATGTGTGTGAATGGGCTTTGTTTGGAATAATCCATGTGCATGGTTTCAATTGAATTGAATTCTTGCAAAATCATATTGCTCTTTGTTGCATGATTTCATTTCTTTAAGATTGTTATTTTTTTTTAAAATTATACAGCTAGAGTTGAAAGAATTGAATTCTAGCATTTGTAATGCATCCACACTTGAGAATTGACTAAATGGAATTGATTTGAATTGTTGCCTTTTTGGACTTTTTAAACAAGGTATTAAGGTTGCCAAAGTATAAGTTTGTGGATTTTGTTTCAGGTGACAGCAAGTACTAGAAAGAAGAAGCCACTAAATTCATGGAATTGGGAACCACAGAGGGGTCGGATACTTAATTTAATTGCTAATTCATTAGAGGTCAACCTTGCGTTGGTCTTTGGATCAACAGATCCAGATGAAAATTATCTTTCTTTTATTGTGAAGTAAGCTAAAATTTTTTCTTTTGTCCTTTTATTTTTGGTTTACTTTCATGTGTTGTCAGGATTACATTCATGAATATGATTTGCCTTTTTTCAGACATGCTTTCTCTATGTGTGAAAATCCAATACTTCTTAAAGATTCTGAAACAAAAGATGCTCTATGTCGTATAATTGGTGCTTGCGCTACCAAATATCACTACACAGCACAATCATGTGCTTCAATCATGTATATAATTCACAAATATGATTTTGTCATTACCCACATGGCTGATGCTGTTGCTAGAGCTGAGAAAAAATATGCTGATGGAACTCTTGCAAGTTCTCTTATCAGAGAAATTGGGAGGACTAACCCAAAAGCTTATGTTAAGGATACTGTTGGAGCTGAAAATGTTGGGCGTTTTCTTGTAGAACTTGCTGATCAGATGCCAAAATTAATTTCAACCAATATTGGTTTGTTGGTTCCACACTTTGGTGGGGAATCTTATAAGATAAGGAATGCTTTGGTTGGCGTTTTGGGAAAATTGGTTGCCAAGGCATTTAAGGATGTTGAGGGTGAATTGAGTTCTAAATCTGTTCGTCTACGAACTAAGCAAGCCATGTTGGAAATCTTACTTGAACGATGTCGAGATGTTTCGGCTTTCACTAGGAGCCGAGTTCTTCAGGTTTGGGCTGATCTATGTGAAGAGCATTCTGTTTCAATTGGTTTGTGGAATGAAGTTGCAGCAGTTGCTTCTGGGAGATTGGAGGACAAAACTGCAATCGTTAGAAAAGCTGCATTAAACTTACTTATCATGATGTTGCAGCATAATCCTTTTGGTCCACAACTTCGAATAGCTTCATTTGAAGCAACACTGGAGCAATATAAAAAGAAGTTGAATGAGCTTGAGCCAGATGAAAATGTACAGAGTGGTAAGGATGGTTTGCAATCTGATAATGATACGTCTGATGGACTGGGTGAGGTTGATAATGTCAATGCTGAAAAGGTGGCTGAGATTCAGCAGGAGAGTTTAACTGATAGTTGTTTGCCTCAATTGGAAGATGGTGTTACTCAGAAGGATAGCTCAGTGCCAGATGTTGGGAACGTAGAGCAAACTCGGGCCTTGGTTGCATCTCTTGAGGCTGGATTGAGGTTTTCTAAGTGCATCTCCGACACATTGCCTACACTTGTTCAATTAATGGCTTCTTCTTCTGCCACAGATGTTGAGAACACAATTCTTTTGCTGATGAGGTGCAGACAGTTCCAAATTGATGGTGCGGAAGAATGCCTACGGAAGATGTTGCCACTGGTGAGCTTCTATTTTTATTCAGGCTGATGAAAGAAAATATATGATTCCTTCTGAATCTAGATGATATTTCCTTATCTTAAGGTTAACTGTTCAACAGATAAGATTCATGAATTTTGACATCAATGTATAATGCTGGCTCTTGTAGGTATTCTCTCAGGATAAGTCCATCTATGAAGCTGTGGAGAATGCCTTTATTACTATTTACGTAAGGAAAAACCCAGTAGAAACTGCTAAAAATCTTTTGAGTCTTTCCATTGATTCAAATATTGGGGATCTTGCGGCTCTAGAATTTCTTATCAATGCCTTGGTCTCTAAAGGTGAAATATCTACAAGCACGGTGCGTCTCTCATATGATTAATGGTGTTTTACTTAAATTAGCAGAAAGCTTGTGAGTTAAATCCCATTCTGATAGTGCATGATTTTTAATATTCTTATTAATCTCTCTACTGAATCATGACACTCAGTTTCATTTGATGTGGATAAAGGGATGTTTAAATGTTCGTGTTATTTTTCCTAATATCTTTGATTTGTCATGTGAACAGCAATTTCTAGGTTTCTTCAAGTATGAAAGTAGGAAAATGCCCTCGTACAGAATAGCTATATAAAGTTCTTGTGTTCTTAAGTTTAATCTGTTTGAGAGTAGCAGAAACATCTACTACTACTCAGTTTAAGAAATTTTTGTACATAATAGGTGCAATACTAGCGGTTTTATCTCTTGGCAGACATAGGAATCAGAGCTTAGGTACAACCAGTAGACGGACTTAACTGACCGCTATCCAGTAATATCTTCTACTCACCTGACATATAACTCCGTGAAGTAGTAAATTAATCTCAAGAACATGAACTTTACTCAGCAAAGTTACCTGGAACCTAATACTCTTGTGTTTGATCTGCATGAACTTTACTCAGGCAAGTTACCTGAAAAGTAGTACTCTTGTGTTTGATCTGCACAGGAATGTGGCGTTCTTGGGTAGTATAGATCCCTGAACTCGTGGGTTCTATTGTAACTCTCTCATTCAAGTAGAAAATTATTTTCTCATTTTTTTTTGGTCAAAAGAAAATTATTTTCTCATCTTGAATGATGAAAGAGTTATGCTGTCCTATATCATGCAATTCCTATACTAAAATAACTTTCTATATATTACTAATGTAGAAAGATGTGCTCATACGCTTTATACTAACTATGGATGCTCGTTATATTCTTTCTATATAAACCCTAGACAAGATCATTTGTCTAACTCATCAACATAAAATAATATTTTTCTATACCTCATCTTTCTCTCAAATATTGAATTGAACAGGTATTAACTATTTTTTAGCACTGATAACAACATTATAAGATAGAGAAATTAAATAAAATCTGCTTGGTTGAAGATTATTATGCTAATACGCTTGATTTTCTTAAATTTCCATACTAACATAATAATAGTACACTTTTGCTAGTTCTAACTGAAACTTTGATGTTAAATTCTTGGAAACCCTTGCTTGCAAACTCACTTTCCCGAATTAAAGTTATCTTTAACTGAAAGTTGGACTCCAGTAACCAAAAGCTCCTTGCACGCGTGGCAAGTTAAGTTTCTTGTTGATTCTCGACTATGAATCTGCTGTTTTCCTGTGTGTTTTGGTTGCTAAAAATTCATGCAGGATTAGTATGTTATGCCAAATTTGATATTTTATGGCCACCAAAATCTTTTTTTTTCCCCAATATTAAAAAGCCAGATCCCTTAGAGAGTATCAGCTTTTGCAGATATCAGCACTATGGGATTTCTTTTGCTTCAATGTCAGTGGAACCACAGCAGAACAAAGTCGTGGTGCTTTATCTGTTCTTTGCATGGCTGCAAAGTCATCTGCTGGAGTTCTGGGTGCTCACTTGCAAGATATTATTGATATTGGTTTTGGTCGTTGGGCTAAAGTGGAACCTTTGCTTGCTAGAATGGCATGCATTGCCATCCAAAGATTGTCTGTGGAGGATAGAAAAAAGTTGGTAGTTAGTAATGGTAGCCGCATATTTGGAATCTTGGAAAGTTTAATCACTGGCTTTTGGCTCCCAGAAAACATATGGTATGCTGCTGCTGATAAAGCAATAAGTGCCATATACGCAATTCATCCAACTCCAGAAACTTTAGTTGCTGATATTGTAAAGAAGTCACTTAGGTCTGTTTTTGACTGTAGTGGAGGTCATAACTTGGAGAATGACATTGAGAGTGAGAGCACCAATATTCTCACAACAGTTCAAGTATCCAAACTTAGTAGATATTTATTTGTCATAAGTCATGTTGCAATGAACCAGTTGCTATACATAGAATCCTGTGTGCGGAAAGTCCAGAAGCAGAAGATAAAAGAGAAAATGGTTACTGATGGTCAGAATGCAGGCTTGAAACCAGCTGATTCACCAAATGTATGTTCTGCATTTATATAAACATCATCTTCATTATGAACAAGTTTTTATTTTCCATTTGAAGCTCTCTTCTTTTTTATTCTTTGATATAGGATAACAATATCAATGCGGAGTTAGGTGTTGCTGCCTCAGAAGATGCAGTTCTTGATGCACTATCTGAGAGAGCAGAGCAAGAGATCATCTCCGGTGGTTCCAGTGAGAAAAATTTGATTGGACTTTGTGCTCCTTTCCTCTCAAAGCTTTGTAGAAATATCAGTTTGATTCAGAACGTAATTATCCTTTTTTGCTGCATTTCAAAGCTTCATTTCCTCCATAGCTGCTAAATTTGCTTTCCCTGAGAAATTTGCTGACGGAACTTCATTACTTTTTCAGTATCCAGTACTCCAGGCATCTGGAATGCTTGCTCTATGTAGATTTATGATTATTGATGCAAACTTTTGGTGATCTCTCTCTCAATCTCCCCCACATCACACACACACAGAAGCACACTCTTGTATGCACAAACACCAAAGGTGAAGACAATTGTGTGCCTAACTTTTTCCTGAATGTAATGCCAGTGATTCAAATCTCCAGCTTCTCTTCACTGTTGTGGAAAGTGCACCATCAGAAACAGTTCGTACCAATTGCACAATTGCTCTCGGGGATTTAGCTGTTCGCTTTCCTAATCTCTTAGAACCATGGACTGAGAACATGTATGCCAGGTTACGAGATCCTTCAGTCTCCGTCAGAAAAAATGCTGTTCTGGTTCTCTCACATCTTATCTTAAATGACATGATGAAGGTGAGAACTTTCTTGATGAATGCATGTTCTTCCTTTTCTGTTATGAGGATATAAGATCTGATTCCTGGTAATGCTTGATTAGGTAAAAGGTTATATAAATGAGATGGCTCTATGTTTAGAAGATGAAGATGAGAGGATATCAAATCTGGCTAAACTTTTCTTCCACGAGTTGTCTAAGAAAGGTAATGTTTGGTACTCAGATGGTTGTAATCAATCCGCTTGGTCATTTCTATGGACAAACAACATTAAATTTCTTCATTCCTCTCCAATTGGAAAAGCAGGAAGCAATCCAGTATATAACTTACTTCCGGATATACTTGGCAAATTATCTGCTCAGAACATAAAGAGGGAGTCTTTCTGCAACATTATGCAGTTCCTAATTGGTTCCATCAAAAAGGTATAGATTGCTTCACCAAGTTGATCCATATTTTCTCTTAACAATGATTCTTAACACTATAATTTCTCGGATTTTTTAAGGACAAACAAATGGAAGCTCTTGTTGAAAAGCTTTGCCATCGGTTTAATGGAGTCACTGGTATGACTTCCAGCACATGTTTTTTGTATATTGTTTGGTACTCTGACACCTTTCTATAGTCTTAATTCATACAAGTATATAGCTGAAGTGACATAATTACCAGATATTTGTGTTATTGCAATAAAGTACTAAAACAATCCCATAACATTTTTGATTTTGTCTCAGTTTAATTGAGAGTATTTTGGCACAGTAGCTGTCTGCCACTCACTACACTAGCCTATGCAACATTAACAATTGTAAAAATGAAGTGATATATCTAAAACTGAAATAAGTTATAACAATAAGAATAAGAAAAAAAAAAGTAAGCTTTGACGTATTAATTCAGTACAAAGAAAGTTTGATATAGTAATTGGAGGCATCTCTGAAAGTTTGTATTGCACTATAATTCACTATTAAATTTCAATTTGGATTTGATGTGGTAAATAAGAACCGAAGTTCCTAAAATTAAGAGATAAATTTTAGAGTTTTGGCAGCTTTAGTCAAAACTCCAAAATGAAGTTTCCTTAAAGTAGAGAGAGAATATAGTGCGGTTGAGGGCGAACGGACAAGAGTGGGAAGTTCTAAGGAGAGAAGAAACTCTTTTACATAGTAAGGAACGGAAAATCTCTACAAAAGTTGATACTCTGATAGTACTTTGTGGTTTTCTGGAAAGAAATCCATGAGTAATACTCAAGAAGAGTTTTGTTTTCGTTTAACCTGTGAGCATAGGCTTTGAAAAGGATCAAACACTGATCTTTTTGTTTGACTTTGTGCATATGATATATTCTCCACTTATGACCCAGGAAGAAAAAAGCACTATTTTACCCCTAGATCCTCTTTGATTTTTCTGTGGCTGGATTCTGAAAAGCTACCAACTTTGGAGGTTGGACTATGTTTTATTGTATCTAATAGTTGAATTTCCTTTCTTTTTCATTTTAGATTGTCAGTGTTGCCTGGCACAAGGTTCCATCTCTTAACACTGGTTGATTTTAGGCAATAATAAATAAGCTCAACATTGCAGTTTTGGAAGCAATGAGTGGATGAAGGCTGCGTGCCCCCCTCCCTTAGTCCATCTTCATATTAAATTAGTTTATTGATGCATTTTCGGAGAGATTTTTTGCTCTTATGATCATAAGTTCATTACTTTTTTGTCATGTTCACTCAAAAGAATTCTATCTAATTTTTAGCTGCTGCTTTTAATTTATTTTTTGTCATTTCAATAATTGATTAATGGTGACTGGGGACTACTCTTTGTGCAGATATTAAGCAATGGGAATATATCTCTTATTGTCTATCACAACTGGCATTTACTGAAAAGGGAATGAGAAAACTCATTGAATCATTCAAGACATATGAACATTCCCTTTCAGAGGATTCTGTTGCAGACAATTTCAAAAGCATAATTAACAAGGTACAGTGTTTCTGGCCTTGCATCTCCTTGTTTCTATTACCTATTTACATAATTTATGTTCAAATTAATTTTGAACAGGCTAAAAAGTTTGCAAAACCTGAACTTAAATCGTGTATTGAGGAGTTTGAGGAGAAGCTTCAGAAATTCCACATGGAAAAGAAGGAGCAGGAAGTGACGGCAAGAAATGCCCAAATTCATCTACAGAAGGTTGAAGATGTAGGACGTCTTGTCATAGCTAGAGATGAAAGTGATGAGTGTGAAGATTCCAACATTTCTGAAGGTTGGTGTAGTCATCACAAAGCTTTCATGTTAATGTTTTTCTTAAATGTTCCATTCTCTGCTTGAATTTTTTGGATTGTCTAGCTTAGGAGCCTTTAAATAACTTTCTTGCAATAAATGCCAACAGGATGTCAGTAATTATCTGATTTAGGACAATAATTACCAGCAAATTTTTCCAAATTATAACTGAACTGTGTGCCTCATGTTTTTTTGTACTGGTGCTAGAAAGGATGGCCAAGGATTGCTTAACTTTGCATTGAATATATTCATTATTAGATAATGATATTCTGATAGAAGTTAGTGGATGTACCAAGCTGTCTACAAGCCCATGAGAGAGGAGCTATTCTGATCGAAGAGCACACAGGAGGTTATGAAATACAATTGCTCATTAGAAACTCTCTTTAAGGATCTGCACACAAAACCGTTCAGCAGTGAATTCTGGCAAGAGGCCTTTACTTTTCCTTCCTCGACTAATTTTGGGAGCTATAGAAGTTCAGAAAGTTTTAGAAGTTAAAGGAAATTAACAGTTGCTTTAGAAGTTCTAAAAGTTTTAAGAAAAAAACCTTTGTAAGATTTTATAGTTCCATTTTAGAATATAGATCATTCTAGAAGGATAAAAAAGTGTGATCTTTTCAAGTTTCATAGCCACATTCTGCACCATAATGGTATATTGCATTATTTTTTGGGGTGTTATTGGCACTTGAGCAAAGGTATTTATGCTGACTGCTTGTGGTTCCGATTTTACTCTTTATCTCTTTGTTTTTCAAAATTAGGCTATTAAACAATGTGATTGATGATTAAGGTTGGGTTACTGATACAGATGGTGAAATCATTGATCCATCCATGGAAGGGACGTCTAAATTTATGAATGAAGTATCCGATACAAAATTCAACTACTCAGATGAATGTTCAGGCCTTTCCAGTGAGGTGACAGAGACAGAGCCAGGTGACAATGAGGAAATCCAGTCCCCACGAGTTACTGTGAAAGGTAGTAAAAATTTATAGTTCTCTTTAAAGATTCAATCAAATTCTATCTCCAGTTGCCACAACATTCTCTCTTTTGCAGGAACCTCCAAATCTAGAGCCAAGGAAAGCAACATGAATGATCAGAAAAGTGGCGTTTCTGGATTCACTAGAAACACTAGAACTACAAGATCGAAGCAAAGGTAATTTTTCATTATATATTTTGTCTATGTACTTGATCATTTGCATTTATGCCTGCCAGGAATTTGGTTTTTGCAGTTTCCTATGACCACAAGAGATGTCACTAAATATGGTGTTAGGCATACTTCTCTTGTCAGGTTTAAGAAAATGTGTGACAACGCTTGAGATACTTGCGCAGGTAGAAGAGTTAAAGCTTCCAGATCACTTGTTTTGCTTAGCATAAATGGAGAAGCAGCATGTTTTGTTACCAGATTGTTCGAGAAGGTATTTGCAACATTTGGTGTAATATTTTGCTGGGGTTACCTGCATGAGTAGAAAGATAACTGTCCGGGAACCGGGAATGCAGTCTGTATGTAGAGAGCTAAGCGTAATGAAGTAGCAGAGAAATGAACTCTTTTACTGTTTGCTTTTTTGAGTATTGAGGCCATGCATTTGAAAGCCTTCCAACGTATTGGAGTCAGAATCCTAATTTGTATAGAATACCATCCTCGTAATGTTTACTTATCTAATAACAGCTTCTGAAGTGATGGTTTTTACCAGAATGTTTTGTTC
>CATIWK010281357.1:0-10184 GCA_949634005.1 Mallotus japonicus
TATTATACTATTTGGTGTTTTAAATTTATGTACTAGATCCTATAATTTGCTTATATGGATGTATATGGTGAGATAAAAAGAGTAGAAATGAAATTTATGCCTTATTATTCCATTTGAATTAGCAGACTATGACTAACATAAATATTTTTTAAAATTTTATTGAATTGGATCACTAAGAAAATTTCTTTTACAATTTAATTGTGAGAACCTCAAAACTTGTAGGAGTAGATATATTATTATCCCTTAATTACACAAATTAATTTGTTATTGAGAAATAGGACATTGACATGTTACACAAGTCAGAAAACTACAATTGATGCTTTTGGCATTTTTTCTAAAAAAAAAAAAAAGAAAAAATGATATGATTAAGATACCTTTTATCATGTCATTATTTTTAAAGACATCAAGTCAATGTCTCTTTGCTAAGGGTGCAAGATACAATATATCAACTTACTAAAACTTGTTTTATTATAGTAACAACTTCTTTCTAAACTCTCTCTCGCCTTTGTCTGTGAATAGATTATGTTCAAGGTTTTTTAACAGTAATAGTTGTCTTTGAGGGGGAGATTGCTAGGTTTTACCGGCAATCATCCCCTACTTCTTTTATATTTCTGTTTATAGTTTCATTATTAATATGTATAGTTATAGGTATTTAGTGTTGTTGGTTCTGTGTGCCTTGAGAGGTTTCTTGTGTTGTTGGATAGGTAAACCTATGGTCCCAGCTCTTTGTGTCTGGCTTTTGATCTTTGGGATTTCGGTGATGGAAATCGGTTGTAGCTTCGCCGGTTTTCATCAATGTTCGATGCCATCTTCCCCAACGAAGTTCAAATCCAGAGCTTTTTGTTACTGAAATCTTTTAGCTTGAAGCTATTTTTGGACGCTGTTTACAACATCAGTCCGAGAACTCTAGAGCTCAAGCAAGATCGGTTTGTTGTAGAACCTCTGGTTGCTGTCGCTGCCTCCACTGATGCCTCTAGATGGCAAAGTTTAAGTTTTTATCAATAAATTAGGGTTTCCCCTAAGTTGAGAAATAAATGGATTGAGTTTATCTCTTATATTGGGCCTCTCCATAACACTATGGATCTTAATCTTTCAAAGTGTATCAATTGCAATGTTGGTTAATTAATGACATTTCCTTCTGTAGTTCAAAAAACAAAAAAAAATTGTATCAACTTACTATAAACAAATCATAAATCAGGAAATAATAAAAGATTAAAACCACATGTACTTTTTTTATACTTCTCTTTTTAATACTATACATGTGCCAGCAGACTGTAGTTTTTGCCTAAAAGTAAATAGCATTAGCAAACATATTTTAACTGCTTAAACTAATTAGTTGTAGTTAAAAAGCATCATTAAAAATCACACGATATTAAAAAGTACCAAAACCGTTGGGACAACTGACAAATAGTTGCTCCTACTTAAGAGAGGTTTTGGATTCGAGTTTTGATGTATGCAGCTGCGTTGAATTAGTTGTTGAGAGACCTTTGACATCCTTGTAGTCTTGCCTGAGTCGAACAGGATTAGTTAGAGTCAAATGAGCTCTAGATATCGATGGTTCGTATAAAAAAAATCACATATTGGTCTATACGAATCCTAACAAAAGAAAAGTAAATGCTGTATATTTTAAGAATAATGATTTATATTATTAGTAAATCACATATTGGTCTATACGAATCCTAACAAAATAAAAGTAAATGCTGTATATTTTAAGAATAATGATTTATATTATTAGTAGCGACATAAATAGTATGTTAATAGAGAGAGAAATTCATTTTATCTCATCAATTTTTAATTGATTAGCCCCATGTATATGAGGTCAAACATGTAATTATAACTCAAAAAATTTTATTTTTTAGTACCGTTGACAACACTATTAATATCATTAGTAGCGACGTATATCATTATTTTTTTTGGACGAAAATGGGATTCATTCGATAGATTGAAGCCAAATACAATTTGTTGTCCCATTATTCATATTTTAATTATGTCCCGCTTTTCATATTCTTAAAACTTGATAGCTGCGTTTTTGTCCTTTTTATCTGTCTTGAAAAGTAAACGTTTGTCGAAGTCTTCACATTTGAGTTGTGGTTGTGTTTTGGGTCCCATATTGACTGTAAATCAACCATAAACCCACCAGAACAGAAGAAGAAAAGCTTCCCAGAAACTTGGAGCTTGCTTTGTTTTCATCAATGGCAGAAATTGCTGTTTCCGTGACTTTATTTTTGGCTGAATCTGTGATAACGACATTTCTCAATGAAGAAGGTGGCCGTCACCATCAAAATGTCCATGCTGAAGTTGGAAGATTAGCCGATTGGCTGAGGTTGATCAGATCATACATCAGGGATAAAGAAGGAAAAGAGACTAGTGAAGTTAGTAAAGATCTTGTCAAGCAGGCTCGCGATATGGCTTATGACATTGAAGATATGCTGGACGAGTACATGCTTCAAGTTTCGCATGGAAACCATAGCCATTGGCTTACAACTAATGCATCTAAGGTAGTTCATTATCCATCGAATTGGAAAGCTCTGCACGATTTGTCTGCCGGCGTAAAATTTATTGAAACCAAGTACAATCAACTTTTTCCACTTCTTACCAGTAGCAGTAGTAGTGTTGCTGGCTCATTGGAAGGTTCAAGCTCTGGCTCCAGGCATGGAGCTTATGCGACTCCCCGGAATCTGACAGAAGAAGAAATGATGGGTTATAAGAGGCAAAGAGAATTGCTTCTCGATCTTGCAACACAAAGAGATTCAGGACATGCCACAATTGCAGTCGTTGGTCCTGCTGGCTCTGGTAAATCATTTCTTGCAAATAATGTTTATGATGGTAAAGCCGTCCAAGAACAATTTGGTTGTCATGCTTGGGTTTGTGTTCCCCGATCCTTTAGCAGCGATGAGCTATTGGCCCCAATTTTTAGGCAATTGGGTGCGGAAGGACAGGAAGACTTGAAGGACAAAAAGTACAAGTATCTAGTTGTTCTGGATGACATATGAAGGCAAGATGATTTGGAAGAGATTGTGAAAGCTTTACCCCATGGTAACAATGGCAGTAGAATAATTTTCACTAGCCAAAAAATGGACATAACTTCCAGATGCAGTGAAACATCTAACCATCCTGTTCAATTGAATGGATTATCATCGACAGATTCTTGGATTTTATTTTGCAGGAAGGCTTTTGGAGCTGAAAAATGTCCTGGTGAGTTGGTGGAGCTGTCACAGAACATTCTTGCAAGGTGCGAAAGCATGGCCTTTGCAACTGCAGCTTTGGGTAGCTTGCTGTCAAGGAAGAAGCAAAATCAAATAGATAAATAGAAGAAATTGTTCAACAGTCCTGAATTTGTGATTGAAGATAACCCTCAACTTGCATTTATCAATAGATTCTTACTGCCAAGCTTCAATGAACTTTCAAGCGCTCATAAGAGTTGTTTGTTGTACTTCAGTATTTTTCCCGAGGATTACTCTGTCAAGCGCCAAAGGCTGATTCGCTCATGGGTGGCTGAAGGATTTGTCAAGCAAACACCAAACAAGACAGCAGAGGTGGCTGCAGATGATTGCTTGAATGAGCTCATTGAAAGGAATCTAGTTTCAGTGAGCCAATGGGAGGTTGACGGACGGGTCAGAAGTTGCAGAATTCTGAACCTTGTTCGTGGGTTCATCATTTCAAAGACTGTTGACTACAATTTTGTCAAATTTTCAGGTGATTCATATCCAAGTCCTGGTGAAAAAGTTCGACGCCTGTCTGTTATGGATGCTAGCACCAATTTTGCAAACAACAAAATATGGCGTTATGTCCGCACATCGTTTCTGTTTACGCACAAGGATATTACTCCCTCCACGATCAAACAGATGCTTAACAACTTCAGATTGTTAAGGGTTCTAGACTTGCATTATGCACCTTTGGAACACTTCCCTGTTGAAATTGTGGCCCTCAGGTAACTAAAATATTTAAGCCTGAGGGAAACAAAAATTAGGGAAGTTCCAAAGTCTATAAAGAATCTTGTATTCTTGTTACTGTTCTACCCCGAGAGATCCTAAAACTTCTCAAGCTGCGTCATCTATTGGCATATAGGTACGATGTAAAGAATTATGTAGCTTTCGAAAGTGTGCAAGGAGTGGAGCTTCCTTGTGAAATTGGGGAATTATGCACTCTGCAGAAGTTGACATTGATAAAAGTGGACAAGCATGGCAGAATTGTTAAAAGCTTGGGAAGTTTAGCACATCTAAAGAAGCTTGGACTAATAGCTCTCCAAATGAAAGACGGAAAAGCATTGTGTGAATCAATTCAGAAAATGGAGAAACTCGCAACGCTTGATTTAAGAGCAACAACTGAAGAAGAGTGCCTTGGTTTAGACTATATGCAGCATCCTCCTGCCTGTCTGCAGCATCTATTCTTAAAAGGTCGCCTAAAGAAGTTACCAAGGTGGATTTCCATGCTTCACGGTGTTGTCAAAATAGGCTTGAAGTGGTCAAGATTAAATGCTAACGAAAATCCTCTCCATACCCTCCAATCTTTATCGTGTCTGATGGAGCTTCAGCTGGTTGATTGTTATATTGGAGACAAGCTCGAATTTGAAGCAAAAATGTTCAAGAAACTAAAGGTTTTGCATCTTGAACAGTTTGATCAGCTAAACATGATCATAATCGGAAGAGAAGCAATGCCTACGCTTGAAAAGCTAAACATTTTTAAGTGCAAGAATTTGGAGATGATTCCATTAGGCATTGATTATCTCCAACATCTTGAACAACTGATTCTGCGCAACTTGAGTGGTGAGTTTGCTGCTAAGCTTGAAAAGGACAGCGATGATCGTTGGATGGTTGAGCATATTAAGATCATCCATTGTTTCACTCTTGAAAATAGCCAACATTGGAAATTTCAAAATCTTTCTTGATTCTCCATATCCAACAAACAAATAAAAGCTGTAGGCAGGTAATCATCTCATCTAATTCTTTGTTCCCACATTTCTTCGTTTATTTTCTTACACTGATCTGCCTTTGGATTCAACTTGGCAGGTAAGCCAGGCATAAAACTTTGCCAACATCAAACTTTTTTGTGCTTCAGGTCCAGTACTTAGTTCGTGTGGCTTCAATTCTGTAATTTCAGACTGTTTCACATAATTTTCTGAATAGTTGTTGTTTTTAAGGGTTTGTTTGGTTCAAATGAAAACTTTGTGATATTCATTTCGAATTCCAACTTTTTAGTTTTATGGAATTGTTTGAAACTAAATCAATTTATATTAATGAAGTATATTTAGTTTAAATAAATTTGAAATTTATTTTGAAATGAATTTTATTTGAAATTCATTTGGAAATGAGATTAATTTCTTAGTGGAATTGAACCAAGTAAGAGGTAAATTTCAATTACCTCTATATTTGAACGTTACTTGTATAATTTAAGAACATTCAACCAATATTTGGGCTTTCTCTGATCTTTTTTTTTGGAAAACTAGTTTGTAAAAAAAAAATATTGCTATTTTAAATGACAAAATTGGAAAAGGACATTATTTTTTAATACAAACATTTGATTTGAAATTTTAAATTTCAAATATTGAATTTCAAACATAAGGATTTCAACATATCATTTCAAATTTTTGTTAAATTCTTATTAAATGCATTGTGGATTTATTTTAAACCCTCATAGATACAAATCCATATAATTTTCAAAAAACAGATTTAATTGAAATTCAAATCCATATTGAAATCCTTTACATCCAAACATAGCAACTATCTATAACTTCAAAATAATGGAATTTTCTACAATATTCTTGAAGTATTTAGAGCATATCCAACCTCTTAGAGCATCTACAATTCACTTTTTATTTAACTTAAACTCCTTATTATAAAGAGTGATTGTAAAAACAGAACTCTAACCCACTCTTTAAGTCTAAATTCAACCCACTCTTTACATGTAGAGAGTCAAAATTTACTCTCTATACAAAGGTTAATTAATACACGTTTATTTTTTATACATATCATTGTTTTTTATTGGCTTCTTTTCTTGTAAAGAGTGCATTGGATAGAAAAAAGAGGAGGAAAAAAAAAATAAAATTAAGGCCATGTTTGGTTTATGGAATGGAATAAGTGTGGAATAGAATTTTAATTTTTAAAGAATAGAATAGGTATTCCTAAAATAACTATTCCTAAATAATTATTATCTCATGCTTTGGTTCATGACCTAGAATTACTACGAGGGATAAGTAGACCATAAATGACATTGATACTCTTATTAATGAATTTCATTATTAGTATCAAAATTAAATAGTCATACAATTTTAGCATATTTTACATAAAAAAATTAAATATATAATTGATAAAAAAATTAGCACGTATATTTTATTTCTCCAAAATAATATAAATGCAATATTTTAAAATTTTTTACTCATAAAAATACGAACATATAATATAAATAAATTTCATATAATTTATGGTTGTCAAACCTAAGTTAAATTAAATTAAAAGAAAAATATTGAAAAATTTGAATTAAATTATTCTAAAAAACAAAAAAAAAGAGAAAAAAAGAACATCAACATTAGGAGAGCTTAAACATAAAGAGAAGGGTAAAAGTGAAAATGGTCTATTCTAAGGGTAAAAAAGTACCTATTATTTAGTTTTTGGAAGAATGACTATCTTCAAAAATTGTAGAATTGCTATTCTATGGAATTAGTATTCCATAACAATATTTGAATTCTTGGTCTATTCCGCGAACCAAATATGACCTAAATGCTTATAGGATAAAACAAAATGAAAAGTGAAATATAAAGAATGCATTGAACTTAAATAAAATTGTTTACTCTTTATCACTTAAAATATGCTCTTTATTTTAAGGAGCACCATTGGAGATGCTCTTATATCTTAAAAATATAAGTCAATTTTAAATAGATAATGTTTTTATATAAATTATTTTTATAAAAACAAAGAAATTGTATTTTTATTTATCCAATTTTATAATTTTTTATTTCCTTTTTCCTTTTATGTTATTTTGATTTTAATAGCTATTTTTTCAATTACTTAAATGCTAATAATGTATTTCTTTTTTAATTACCAATTAAATCCTAAATTTTACATTTTCTAAAAAATCTAGCACATGTTTTTAGTTTTTCTAATTTTAGTAATAAACTATGAATTTTTTTTCAGATCTTCTTTTTGCCAAATTAACAATATATTTTTAAAAAAATTTGGCATATGTGATAATTTTAATAATTAAAACAAAATAAACAATGATTAGTGAGATGTTACTAAAATTAAAATAACTTTTTGAGACAGTAAGGTTGTGGTTGATTCATTAATTTTTTATTTTAATTATTAAGAAATTAAATATGACATCAACTTATCAAAAAACTACTATAAATTTAAAATTAATTTACTATTAAGATTAAAAAAATACATAGAACGTGCTAGTTGAGAAAAGTATAAAATTCACATTTTTAATAGTTAAGCATATTGATTTAACCAATATTTGAACTCACTATATTTTAATTAATTTTTAAAAGAAAAATTAGATTAAATAAAATTTTTTTAAACAAGATTAAACACAATTTTTAAATAATATGAAATTTTACTTTTTTAGTCATTTTGTACAATTAACTTTTTAATTAACTGACGCGTACACTTCATACATGCATCAAATAAAAAATATGGCATATTATAAAAATTTGTATGAATATTTTTAGACCTCTATTTTTATTTAGATACATAAATATGTAATATCATGGCTTAGATGGACTTTACCTATACCCAAAAAAAAAAAAAAAAATCATGAACTTCACAATCTTTTAATCTAGCATATTCTTTTAGTTATTTTTTTTAAGTTTAGTAAATTATGAGTTATTTTAATTTTGTCATGACTTAATTAATTAGAAAGTTTTTTCTTACTAAGTTAGCCACAATAAATTGATTTTAATAACGACCTTTTTTTTTTAGTGAAATAATAAGTTGAATTTTTTCTATGAGTTAACCACAATAACAAAGCTCCTTCAAGGTCTCTAAATGTACTGGAATGTTTTGTAGAAATTTTGTGTTGGTGAAACTAATAAGAAGTGATTTATACCATCCTCTATTCCAAGATTGTTAAGTATCGGGAAAATTGCATTTTTGGCATTTCAATTTTTCAATTTTTGCTATTTTAGTGTTTTAACTTGTTTGTTTGTTTTTTCTTTTTTTGCTATTTTGGTGTCTTAATTTAAAATTGTTTTTGATTAATTTGATGCATTTGGTCAGATTTGCCCTACCGGAGTGGTGACTGGATGTTTTTGGGTCCCACTTATTACCTTGTCACCTGCCATATATGAATAAAAATAATAAAATAATGAGTCAAAGATAAAATTGCCGCTAGAAAGATATAATCAAAATGACTAACTATACCCTTCAAATAACATTTTGTTTTTATCGAAAAATTTGCGTTTTTAGGTCTGAACTTCCCTTCCAATTAACACTATGGGAGGAGGGAAAGCCAAACTTTTGTGAAGTTTCGAAGCCAAACTTTTGAAGCTAAAAGTATTTGCGAAGTTGATTTTCAAGCTAAAAGCAAAGTTAATGTTGAGAAATTTTTAACTTTGGGAACTTTCAAAGCCAAGAAAGGTATGTTCAAGTTTCAATTTTTTGTTTTTTTGTTATCAGTTTTGTTTTTGTTATTTATTTTGTTTTCTTTTTCTCCTCTATATGTATTTGTATTCCACAAACACTCTATGCAACATCTTTTGCATCAATAGATTTGCTTTATACAATGTATGTTGGATAGTGGTGTGAAGCAATATTTTGTGCTTTATTAATTTTTTTTTATTTTGTGATTTTCAGAATAACAAATCACGTGGTTGTTGTCTTTTGCAATGGAATCTTTGTGTGTGATGGGAGCAGGGAAAAACATTATGTAAGGGGTAAAAGGAAGCAAAAAGACATAGATGTGGAAAACTTTGTCCTTAGCTCATTATTTAATGTTTTAAAGGATATGTGTGGTAATTTGGAAACTCAGAAGGTTCATTTTAGGAAACCTGATATGCCATTAGAAAATGATCTTTTGTTGTTATATGAGGGAACTCGTGCTGTTTTTTTTTTTTTTTTGAAAAACTCAAAAAGCACAAAAAATTGGAGCTTTATTTAGAACATGACTTTGAGTCTTTTAGGGCAGTGTATAGAGAAGACTTGAGTGAAATTGATGGATCATTTAGAAGGGAGGTTGATATATGTGATCTAATTATAGAGGATGTTAGGCTTCAAGAAAATATTGGTGGGGCAGAGCATACAACAATTGAGGGACGTGATGGTGATATAAATAAGGGGCATATTGTGACTTAGTCCTCTTTACATGAGCAAATAAATTCTATTCTAGGTAGTTTTTCAAGAAGTGGTATATGAGGGATAGATAGTAGATGAATTATTAAGTCAAATATCATAAGATTTTCTTAGAGGAGTTAATGGTAGTAGGAAAAATGGAAATGCAATCTTAAATGTTCATGTAGATGTTGATCCAAATGAAAATGCAAATGCAAATTCAAGCTCAAATGCAAATGCAAATGCAAGTTTAAATAAAAATGCAAATGCAAGTTTAAATGAAAATGCAAATTCAATTGGAAATGCATTTTGTGAGGCATAGGTTAGAAATGAAGGTGATACTTAATTTAAGGAGGCATATTTTGGAAATGAATAAGATATAGAAATTGAAGATAAGTTCCTAGTTGATTGTGAACTACAATCTGATGAAGATGATAAAGAATTGTAGAAAGCTAGGGAAGCTGGTTTTGTTAATTTAGATGTTGCAAATAATCAAAATGGTGCAAAAGAAGATCCAGTTGAAGCGTATACATCGGTTCCTGTTGATTACTCCTATTTAGGTAAAGAAGATGAAGATGTAAATGTCAATGAAGGTGAATTTGCTTCAGATGATGACGAATGGAGTTGTACAAGCACATATGAGAGTGATGATGACCATGCTATCGAGAGGAGGAGCAGGTTTCCAGCATTTGATCCTAAAGCTGATGTGATAACCCGAATTTTATTTTAATTATATAAATTTAAATTTTGAGATTTGCAATGTTAATAAATATTTAATCATATTGAGATTATTATTTAGTGATATTAATTTGAATTTTTATGTTGAATATTATTTTAACATTTTAATATTTTTAACTTAGTGTATTTTTAATACACTTTATTATTATTATTTTTTAGTGTATATATATATATTGGATTGTG
>CATIWK010281381.1:0-33073 GCA_949634005.1 Mallotus japonicus
CTTATGACAATAATCTATGTAATATTCTCATAGTGGGTCAATCTAGTACATCATTTCTTAAATAAGTACCTATGAGTTGACTTAATATCCCATATTCATGATTAGTAAAACATAATCATCAGTCAACACCATACTAGCCTTCATTCATTATTAGTTCAATAATAATAATAAATGACTAGGGATAATATGAATAGAACTCATATTTAATTTAAGGGTTTTACTATCAAGTCACATATTTGATGGCCTTAGAATGAATTAACTATTCAAGTAATTATCATAATATAAAATGATAATGAAAAATACCTCCTTTTTCATAAAATGATAAAGTCAAAACATGCTCCTACATGATTGACCTAGTGTATATCACTAACAATATGATGTTTGAGAATATCTCTAACATCATCAAGACCTTAATTATTATAAAATTGAAGGATGATTAAGGTAGGATTAATATCTATGATAATATAGTATATTTGTGTAGAACCAAAATTTTTTTTTTATCCATATTGGACCAACACTTTAATTAATGTTCTTACACGTAAGGGAGCAATGTGAACCCAACACATTATCGACATTTTGTTTGAATTTGCTTTATTTTATTTTATTTTTGATGAAATAAGATCAACCTTTCATCAATTGAAAATTAAAAGTATTTGTAAGTCAATCCAAATTTTTCCATTTTGTGAAAGTATTTTTCTCTTTGTATTTGCTTATACAAAGTGCTAATTTATAACCATCTTCATATCGATAATATAAATTATAAGAAAATTTAATATAATCTATACACTAAATTAAATTTTCAAAAAAAATCATTATCAGTTATAACTGATATCGTAAAATAATTAATCAATATTTTATAAACTAATTTTTTAAATAATTATATAATGATGTTTTATAGTCATGATTGCTTAATTATTAGATATGATATTCTATCATATCTGTAAACGTATCAATTTCGATATTTTTTTATTGTACTATAATACATGTCCAATTTCTTGGTTTTACAGTATGTTTAGTTCAAATGACTTTCGTAAAATTTTATGAAATTTATTTGTAAATCCAAGTAAATATGTTTGGTTTAAATGAAAACTTTGTAAAATTCATTTCTAATTCTAACTTTTTAATTTTGTGTAATTGGTTAACACTAAATCTATCCTTATTGATGAAATATGTTTGGTGCAAATGAATTTCAAATAAATTTTAGAAATGAAATAAATTTCTTAATGAAATTGAATGAAACCAAGAGTTAATTTTAAAATTGCAATTTCTTCTTCAGCCTAACATTTTACATTTATTATTAATCAATATGTCTTTAATCTTCTTCTTCTTCTTTTTCTTCCACGCTTACTCCATCTACCTCCTAATTGTCTATCTATATTTTATGGCATTACAAGATGAATTCAGCAACCTTGACTTTTGAATAAATGTGTAATCAATGATGTACTTAATGTTCTTGGAAATTAATGATGATTACACATAGTTGGAGAGAAATAAAATTGTTACATGATCTAATAAATATGTAATCACTCATCACATAGAAAAATGATAAACTTCCATTAAACTTGCTGTAAAAATACATATTATATTAATATATTTATGTCTCTTTCATAATTTTTGGATTTGATAATGTATGTTATTGCTGAAAAATGATTGATTAAAACAATAACTTATGTAATACATGGCATATACATATTTATAAATTAAAATTTAAGCGGTCAGAACAAATTAATCAAATTTGATAAGAAAAATTATGTATAAACTGAAGTAAGCTCAAGTTAGAGAGAAAAGTACTTACATTTTAATCCATTAATCTCTTCAAAATTAATTAGTCATGGACCTTTAAAATTTTAATTAATTTTACTCTTCCAAAAATAATTACTAACTTGGTTTATGTGAACTTGAGCAATACAAGGAGGAATAATGGAGCTAACTAATACTATTATTTTTAACATCATTTTCAACAAAAGTGTACCAAGCTAGGCTACGATTATGCGTACTAATTATTTTCACACTCACTTTGTTAATTCTTTTTAAGGAATCCCAGTTACACACGTAGCTGCTAATTATTCATGTTACTGATGTATATTCCAAGGTGACGTGGGACTGATAGATAAATAATAACCAAGAAATATATAACAAAAGATCTGCATTGACTTTGGAATTATGTAACTAGAGTAGACTGACTGTCTTTTGATGTATAAATTCCCATTATATGGCTGAAAACTTTTCAGGGTTTGCATGGAAGAGTGCCCTGAGTACATAGATATCATCAAAATAGCTTTGTTCTCTCTTCAGTCCAAAAGGTAAGCCTCTCTTTCTATATGACAAGTTATATAGTTGTTGTGATGGCCTTTTGCTTTATAAGCTGTATATAGTTGTTGATATGTCCTTTTTTTTTTTTTTCTTTTGAGAACAGAAAGTTGCCCTTTTTTATAATTTATATAAGCCATGTATAGTTGCTTGGATGGCCTTTTGCTTCCAAGGTTGCTAGGGCTTTTGTTTTGTTTTGAGTACTTCAGGCCTCCTATATTTTATGCCAATAATGTTTATTTTGCACTTTATCTAAATAACAGTATAGTATGGTCAATATAGTTGGCACATGATCTATTCTTGAATTTTAATTCTTGTTTTCTGTAGACTGAACAAAAGTACAAGCTGTTCTTGGTGCACAAGACTATCTGCTTTGTGGAGTTTAAACAATTAACTGATCAAGAACAATAAGCTCACAACAATTAATTAATGTATTTCTTGATCTTTTGCAGGAAATATTCATAGAAATATTGTTGTGTGGTTAAGAGGCTAAGACTCTAATCTGTCTAGCAATGGCGAGAGAACAGTTGGGAGTACTTAATGCTCTTGATGTGGCTAAGACTCAATGGTACCACTTCACTGCAATCATAATTGCTGGAATGGGTTTTTTTACAGATGCATATGATCTGTTCTCCATTTCACTTGTCACCAAATTACTCGGTCGTATATACTACCATGTCGATGGAGCAGCAAAGCCTGGCACTCTGCCTCCAAATGTCGCAGCTGCAGTTAATGGTGTTGCCTTTTGTGGTACTTTAGCAGGCCAGCTCTTCTTTGGCTGGCTTGGTGACAAATTAGGCAGGAAAAAGGTTTATGGAATGACCCTGATGCTTATGGTCATATGTTCTATTGGTTCAGGACTTTCCTTTGGACATTCTGCCAAGGGTGTGATGGCAACACTTTGTTTCTTTAGATTTTGGCTTGGATTTGGCATTGGAGGTGACTATCCACTCTCCGCAACAATCATGTCCGAATATGCTAATAAAAGGACTCGTGGGGCATTTATTGCTGCAGTGTTTGCAATGCAAGGATTTGGGATTTTTGCAGGTGGAATTGTTGCTCTAATTGTATCAACTGCATTTGATCATGCTTACAGTGCCCCAACATATGAACAGAATCCTGCAGGATCAACCGTGCCGGAAGCAGACTACATTTGGCGCATCATTTTTATGTTTGGAGCTGTACCAGCAGCTATGACTTACTATTGGCGAATGAAGATGCCTGAGACAGCTCGTTACACAGCTCTTGTAGCCAAGAATGCGAATCAGGCAGCTTCAGACATGTCTAGAGTACTGCAGGTTGATCTTCAAGCAGAAGAAGAGAAAGTAGAGAAGATATCTCAAGACCCAACAAACTCATTTGGCCTTTTCACTAAGCAGTTTGCTCGTCGTCACGGTCTTCACTTGCTTGGAACTAGTGTCTGCTGGTTCTTGTTAGATATTGCATACTACAGTTCAAATCTATTCCAGAAGGATATATTTAGCGCAATTGGTTGGATTCCACCGGCTGAAACCATGAATGCAATCCATGAAGTATTTCTTATTGCAAGAGCACAAACGCTCATCGCTTTATGTGGCACAGTTCCTGGATACTGGTTTACAGTAGCTTTTATTGACAAAATAGGAAGGTTTGTAATCCAATTGGTGGGATTCTTCTTCATGACTGTGTTCATGTTTGCACTGGCAATACCTTATCATCACTGGACATTAAAAGAAAACAGAATTGGATTCTTGATAATGTACTCATTGACGTTTTTCTTCGCAAACTTCGGACCCAATGCCACAACATTTGTAGTGCCAGCAGAGATTTTCCCAGCAAGGTTGAGGTCAACTTGCCATGGAATATCAGCAGCTGCTGGAAAGGCAGGTGCAATCGTTGGTGCATTTGGATTCTTGTATGCTGCACAGAGTAAAGACCCTGCAAAGACTGATGCCGGTTACCCAACTGGAATCGGAATGAAAAATTCACTTATTGTGCTTGGTGTGATCAATTTCTTTGGCATTTTGTTCACCTTGTTGGTGCCAGAGTCAAAGGGAAAATCTTTGGAGGAGCTGACGGGAGAAAATGAAGATGAACCACAAGAAATCATTCCAAGTAGGACAGTTCCGGTATGATTTGGCTACATTACAGTTCAGACTAAGGTATTATCTTCTAAGAACATGAATGGGATGTAAATTAATGAAATATCTCCAGTTTTATTTTCAGATTTAAGGTATTGTCTTCCAAGAACATGAATGTGATGTAAAACTAATGTAATATCTCTGGTTATATTTTGTCGTGATTTTATGTATTGAATAAGTATTGACATGGTAATAAGAACACGATGACTATTAAGGATATCCAAGTTCATGTTTTAGTCAAAAATATGAATTGCAGGAAATATAAAAAAACTATGCATAATCTTACTTCTAGTGCATATAAACAGAACGATAAAGGCAGGAGAAAACAACAAAGATAATACAACCTTCAAAGTTTTTATAATAATAATTAAAAAAAATTATATATATGATAGAATGGTTTCTGGTGTTAATTATAAATTAGGACAATCAAAATTGCAGGATGATTCATAATCAACAGCTTCTTCATCAAAGAAAGGCCAAAAAAAAATATTTAAAAAAAAAAAGGAGAAAATTGTGCTGCACAAGATATCATTCTGGTACATTATCCATAACTTTTAATGAAGAAAGAGAACATACAAGATATATACAATGCCAAAATCTAGAAGCTCATAAGCCATGGTGGTGTAAAGAGCAGTCATATTTTAGGAGCAGTGTCAGAATGCAGTTCCCTGCGCATTTGTTCCACAAGTAGTTTTTCAATGGCCTCCACAAAGCTCAACAAGTTAAGCCGCACGTGTATGTCCAAGGAATTTACCACTTCCTATAGAATTGGAATTGCAATCAAAGGAGAGACAAAATAAGAACAAATTAATATATAATCATCATATATTTCTTGTTTTAAGCATTTTTCCAAAAGGCACACAGGTCCTGTTTGACATCTGTCTTATCCCCCTCGAGGTTAAATAATTTTCTTCAACCATATCTTAGCCGATGTAAAAAAATTGATTGGAGGATCATATTTCTAATTAAGAATTTGATCACTAGGAAATTCATTCTAAGGCGCATTTAAAATATCAAACTTTTGAACATGTGTGACTAATCCAATTCTTCCAAAAGTAAAAATTAAAAGAGATGAATGTGCACCTCAACTCTGCAAAGAAAGCTTAGAGAAATTTCCATTGACCGCTGGTCTGTGCTTTTGAGGGATATCAGCTTCAGTGGAGATCTTGATATGGGCCAACCCTGACATATCTTTATAAATGCATCAAGGCCTCCGACCAAATGAGCTACAACTGTCTCATCTCTATCCAAGTACTCAAAGGAGTGCCTGCATTAGGAGCTCAGTTATGCAAAAATCTGCAAAGAATGAGATGAATAAAAAGTATTATATTGTAAAGATTATTACATGTATTCCAATTATTTCACCATAGATCTCTGCTAACTTTGGAACACTAACACTTGAAAACTATACCTAGATTCTAGACCATAATAGTCATACCTTGATTTATTAGCACTCTTCACCACCAACCGTCTCAAGGTGCACTGAATAATTCTATCTTGCACTTTTCTTACAAACCACTCCAAGGAAGACCTGGTCTCCACCAATGCTGACTGTGAAAATAGTTGCCTGCAAAATTGCAAAAGAATTATTCTCATTAAAGCTAAAGCAATAGCATTGGAGAGCATGTATAATAAAATGAATTTAATTAATAATAAACTCGATGATTTTCATCTCCAAGAGACACATGTTTATGGCAAGACGGATACAATCATCTTGTTATGAATTGATGCACACCAATATCTATAAGATTACAAGCATTACTAGCTTTCACATCCATATAGATGGAAGACGGATATAGTAGTAAAGAAAATTTGTAACGAAGTACAACTTGCAACTAGTCTCTGTAGCATTATACTAAATGGTGAACTGTGAGGAAATCACAAAGCCAATACACCAAATGTAACACTGCCTGAAATAAAGTGCCCTAATGCTGTCACTCAACATTAAAAATATAATTTCAATTGATTATATGAATAGATATGCAAAGTTGTTTCATATGTGAAAAGGCATCCATTAGAAGCAGGCATGAAGAAGTTTTGAGCTTAATGGAGAAAGATAGTTTCCCCTAAAAATTGGAAGTTCTTTTTATCATTTTCCAACAAAAAAAAAAATCAAAATCAGCAGCAGAAGGAAAAGGAAGAAATAAAACCTAAAAGGGAGATATACTGACAAAAACATACCTGAAGGATTTTGTAGCATCAACAATATCAGTTATGTACACATCATTCGGAAACATCTGAAAGAAAACTCATAAAGGTTCAGAAAACAATCCGAAGATTTCATTAAATATTAATAAACAGATAGGAATAAGATGGCACACATAAATCTTAAGGCACATAGCATTTCTTTGGCACATTATGTTCCATAATCTTTCACTCCAATTCTTGTAAGCGTCATTTGGAAACATTGTAATAAATCAAATCACGAGACAGCCAACCATTTTGAAAAGTCATTGATAAAATATATTTCAGAGTTCATTCTGTACTCAAAGTTCACTCTGGATGAATTTTTGTGAACCAAAAACTAAATGTCATATCACATCTAGCCCACAAAAATAAATGAATAATAAAATGGTCACAATTTAGACTCCGTATTCATCTTGGCAAATTGAATACAAATATTTGGAGCCTGATATGGTCAATTTTATCTTAAGGTCTAAAGCTAAGGTAAATTATAAAAATGTGGCATTTCAGTTAATGTCATATTTCTGTGCTAATAATTTCATTCATGTCCCACCAAACAAATGGATAAACTTATATACAACATAGAACTGATTACTTAAGTAGATATAACCTGACTTATAAAGTTCATCTGTGAAACTCCATTTTTAATATTACAACAAGCATGAACATTAATTTCATTTTCAGAACAATTAATAACGTTACATTCTTAAAGAAGTATAACTAAGGAAAACTGAAAAGGAAAAGTGGAGTCGTAATGTGAAGGAGCACCACGAGAACATCAAAATTGTCTTTGCCCCTTCTATGGCTCATCTATGCATGCAGCTATTAAGGAGCTTGGAATTTAAATGCTAAAACAAAACTAGAAAGACAGGACAAACCAACATGAGGAACATAGGGCCCTCAAAGATCAGTACTGTTTTTTAAATTTTTTGTCACCTAACAATGAGAATACGGTTTCAAGAGAAAAAAGAAAAGAAATATCAGTACCTCAACATTCTTAAGCTCCATACTTCCATTCACTACTTCTATCAGCAATTCATGATCAACTTCAGATGGCTCAGCAGCATCTTCAATCTTATACGGGCACATTAGATCTTCTAATTTTGGAAGATAGGTATGCAATGACAATCTAATAAATGTGCCATCAAATTCAACGACTTTTAAACCTGACAATGCCTCTTCAATCTGTTGTACAGAATCAATCCTGAAAACATGATTAAAGAAGCCTGTAACAGATCCGTAAAAAAGATATTGGTTAGGTAAATGCATAAATGGGTAAAGCCACCAAGTTACCTTTTGAAAATGGAATCAAAATCCTGCATAGACTTCAATAGTGTTTTGCTTTCCTCAATCTGATTATCAAGCTTTAAAATCTGCAAGGTGATTGGTATCAATGAACAAAAGCTGAATGAAGCTACATCATTCTGCAAATTCAATATACATCATACAGAAATACTTATATGCATCCAGTTTAATTCTAAAACCCGATCTGGCAACTGGAAGAAAATTATACAAATGTCAAGAGTCCATCCATGGAATTGAAGCAGTAAGCGTGCAAGAGTGCCGAGAACGGTAAATTGGAGGATCATGCTATAATACCTCAAATTCATGGTCTCCAAGTGCATCCGTTGAAGACAGGTCCTCTCTGCAAACATGCTCTTTTTCTTTCTTCATATCCTACCAAAGGTACAAAAGAAAAGATTGCCACCAACTGAAGTAGTTCCCAACCAAACCTCAAAATATCACAAAAAGATTCAAAGTTTTCATGGCTGTACTTCTACTATACATTTGCTAATCATTGGTAGTAGTTAAAGCCCATCATGAAGGGCAATAGCAAACAACACAATCTAAACACCAAGATGCAAAAGATCAACAAAACAAAAGAATACAACATTTTTCACCATTAAAACACAAACATTTTGATTCTTAATCAAATAAATAGGGAACTAACCTCTGATGAAACATAATCTAAAGAACACTTCAACAATTCAATATCACTTTCCAATTGCATACAATCTGGAAACACACAGTTGGGGGGGAAAAAAAAACCAACATGTCAACAAAAGAAATGCATAAAAACGTAATGTGAAAAAATAAATTATAACAATAAAGATTATGAATGTCAACCTTCCATATGGTTTCTGTTAAGAGCCTCAATTTCATTGGAAATCTTAGCAGTCTCGGCCTCCGTAGTGTTGAGCTCCTTTTTCAAATGCTCCACAAATGCATCTACACATAAACACATACCCTCATCATAAAATCAACAAAAACACCCACACAAGAGTTCACATGCAAAAAAATAATAATGAGAATAATAATAATAATAAAATTTTAATTCGTCTAAACTATATAACAATAATTAAATAGAAAAACACTTGCCTAAATCTTCAATCCCTAAGAAACTGAAATCAGAACAATCAGTCATAATCTGCTGCACTTTGCTCTGCAAAATTAGAATTCACCAAACCTAATAAACAAAAATAAACCATACGAAAGGCAATTGTCGAGCTATAAAATTCAAAAAAAAAAAAAAAACGAAAACTTGCAATTACCTCGAGTTGAAGAGCGCAATCTCCAAGAATTTGGTCAGGATTTGAAAGAAGCAGTTCGGAATCACTATCTTCCACATTGCAATTACTGTAAATTTCTTCCAGATCTCTAATTCCACTGTAATTAAATCAATCAACTAATTAACTGGAAAAAAAAAATCAAACAATAATTAAAAGATTAAAAAATGTAAATTTATGTATAGACCAGCGAATCGAGTGAAGATCGAGAGATTGCGATGAAGAATGATTGTCTTCTTCTTCTTCCATTTCTCTATCGAACTCCGAATTCACTCTCCCGCTCTGTAAAACCCTAAATTAATTTTGAAAAAATAAAAAATAACATTCGAAATTGAAAAAAAAAATTGAAAAACGAGAGAAACGTTTTTTTTTTTTATTTGGGTGATGGGTTTGGTTCGGGTCCGTAGACCGTATGATTATATGGGCTTAGTGGATCGTTTGTGTAAGGTTGGTCCAAAGTCAAAATGTAGATGAGATTCAAAAAATTATGACTAATTTTGATTCTTTGACTTTGAGAAATGATTTATATTATATGGGATTGACTTTATGTTTTTATATAATTATTTTTATTGTTCATTAAAATTTATGTTCCTTTAAAATATTTATAAGTACATCAGACTGATATAGAAAATAAAATTTTAAAATTAGTTTAAATATAAATTATTTTTTAAAATAGCTTTATTGTATGAGTTAAAAATTTATAATTAATAAATTTTTTATAACTGAGAATAGTAATCGGAATGTAATGACCAAACATTCTAATTACAGGTGTAATTGAGTCGAGTTGAGTCAATATAGTGTCAATCTCGAATTTAATTTTACTTTTAAATTTAAAACTCAAAAATTAACTCAAATTTAATCGAGTCTTTCGTTAAAATTTGATCTCGACTCAATTAAACGATTTCTATATTCGAGCTCAACTCGATCAAATATATAAAATTTTAAAATATTTAAACTTAATTAGAGTTCGAATTTAACTTGGGTTGAAAATTTTTTTTTTATAATTATACTAAAATAAAAAGATAAAATAATAAATATATACAAATTCAATTAAGTTCACAGGTCTATTGAGTTAAATATTAAAGAGTTTGAATAATTTATTCAAATAGCTCGAACTCAACTGGATAATAATCGAATAAAATGCGAGGGTGTTATTAACAATCATCCCAAATGACACAAACAAAACGACGCCGTGTTGATGAGGTTGACAAAACAGAAAAGACAGGAAGAGGGAGAGAAGGAGGGGTTTAAAAAAGGAAACAGAAAACTGAAAAAAGGCAATCAAAATCGGCGGCAGAATCAGAAAGCAAAAGAAAGGACAAAAGAAAATAATAATTTTTATTCATTTTTTGAAAGAAAAAAAAAACCAAAAAAAGGTTAAAAAGAGGAACAGGAGCAACAGCAGTGGGTCTTCTCGTCTCTTGTCTTCTTAGATTTTTTATTTAAAATTAATTGATTTTCTTTCTAAATAAAAACCACCCTCTTAATTAACCCCTTTTTTTTTTATTTAATTTAATTATTATAATATATTATTAATATTAATAACAATAAAAATGGAAATCCACACCAGTTCTTCCATTACCCATATAATTCATTTTCACTCTTCATTTCTTCTTTGTCTTTCTTCTGTACATTGGGTCTCTAGTTGAGGTACGCTCTGTTCTTTTTATTTTTTAAAAATTTTTTTGCTTTTTTTTTTTGGTATATGATTCAATAATTGACTGATATGATCGTAAAGTACCCATCTTTCAATTCAAATTAGAGGTGGGTTCTTTGCCATTTGATTGTTTAATTGTGTGTATGTATATATGTACCTTTATTTTTTCTTGTAATGCATGGACTTCAGGGCTTGGCCTGTGCTGCGTTATATGTGGATGTTAGGATGTTGGAAAAAAGTTTTTAACTTTCTTTTTTTTTTTTTTGATAGAGTGTTACGATATGGAATGATTGCAGTTGCTTGTTGGATTTGTTTAATTTTAGAAGAAATTAACATTTCTTTTAATGGGTAATTGAGGTTTGTTCTCATATTGATTTTTTTTTAAACTGTATTAGCATGTGCAATGACTGCAGTTACTTATTGGGTTTGTGCAGTTGTATTAGAAATTAATAATCTTTTTCCTGGTTTGTTTTGATTTTGGATTTTGTCCCTTTTTTTTTTCTTTATATTATTATCCTGTGGAATGATTGCAGTTGCTTGTGAGGTTTATGCAATTCTATAAGAAATCAACATTTTTTCATGGTTTGTTTTGATATTTATTTTTCTTCATATTTTTTGGGGTTTTATATTTATTTTTCTTCATATTTTTGGGGTTTTACAGTGTTAGCATGTGGAATGATTGCAGTCCCTATTGGGTTTATGCAACTTCATAAGAAACTAATATGTTTTTTTTTTCCCTCTGCCCAAATAGGTATTATAGGGTTTCTTTTGATTTGAGTTGATTTGGTTGTAGTATGGATTCGTGGGAATTGAACCCTCAGGGAAGAAGAGGTTTGGATCTAGACTTAGATCTTAACTATCCTTTACCTCCTCAAATGAGTGCAGTTGATTTATCACTTGGGTTATCTAGTTACAATGATAATTCTCAACAAGCTCAAGTTCAAACTCAATTGCATGGATGGTCTCAGTCTCACCATCATCAAGTTACAAATGCTGCTGTTGATGTTCCCGATGATGATGAAGTTTCCATAATATCCCCTAGGACATTTGCTCAAGTATGTTTTGTTATGTCATTTATGGTCATTATTATATTTTCTAACATATATTGCTTGTGAAGTTTGTTTTTTTCAACTTATATTAATTTAATTTCAATTTTACATTGTGTTAGGCCAGGGAAAATTCCGAAAGAAATTACTCTCATGGAAAGCGTGCAATGCCTCGTGAAACTGCTGGGGTTCCTACGGGATGCTCAGGTAATTGGATTTTTATGTCCTCTCTATGCTGGGATCATTCCCAAAAAAAATTTTAACATCTATGAAATGAACTTTCTTCCCTAAATGTTTTCTTGTTTGATTATTTCAAATAATGCATTTGGTTAGGGTCCATCCATGTTTCATTTCAGCTTATAAATTTTTGTATTGTGTAATGTGAAGTGATGTCATAATACGGAGTTTTATAGTTTTCAAGTGAATTTAGTTTTAAGAATTGAATTTTGTGTAAGGTGAAAATAATGTATATGATTCCCTGTCAAAAATTCCAGAGCTAAAACCAAGTGAGCAAATACAGTCTCTTCAAATGACCATAAGCACCATTGCCTGTAGTGCTATACCCTTGTGTTCTGTGTAGAGCCTTATCTCATGTTGACTTATGATTGGGGATAAATTGGATTAATTTGCTTCATCCTTGAATTGGCTGTAGACATGATGCCAGTATTTATCTGCATTCTTGTTGCTCATTGCATGACAGTGTCCATTGGCATGTGAGGATAACATGGGTCAATGAAATGCATAGTTACCCTTCTTTAATTCTGAAATCTGATCAGTACTATTGACATATGCATCATAATTTTCTTTTTTTTTTTAGAAAATTTTTTTTAGCAGTCTTCTTATCGTGCTTTTCAATAACGATGCTAAAAAAAAATGCTATCTGAGTCAATTTTTTGTATCCGTCTAAATTTTTTTAACAACCTTTTTTACATGAACAAGCTTAGAATTCTGCATCCATGCTTCCATAATGGTTCTGTTCTTTTGATTTGGAATTGGTGAGGGCTTCTATATTTTATTTCTGACGGAAACTGTAATTAATTTCTGCAGCCACCTTGTGCACCAACTGCAAAACAAGAATGCCAGATGACTGCCAGCTTTGCATGAAACCAGGAACAAGTAACAAGAAGGTTGATGCAGTAATTCTCTGTCAATTATGTGCTCCTTGCCTGATCTTCGCTGTTTTTTTACCATTTATTTGTTGTCATGGCATAGCATTTCTTTTCTGTCAGGCTGCTTCCTGATGCATTGAGAACTTATTACATTAGTAATTCATTGATTCTATGCTATCTTTCCTTTCAATGGCTTGCTTCTTCAATGTAGAAATACTTTAATACATTGAGCATTTGTTCTTTTCTCCTTTCTCTTCCTTCCATATGATGGACATGAACACTTCTGATTGCTTACGCAAATGTGCTTTGTGTTTCAATTATTATTTGAGTCTTATGCTGAATGCCTTTCTCTTTGTATTTCTTGTAAGCACTACTATGCTCTGCTTTTGTGCTTTAGATGGTGGGTTCCATATTTCTAAGCTAGGAAACCTATTAGTAAAGTTCCTCTTCTTAGGCTAACTATGGTTAATGTTTGTAGTATTTTTCCCAGCAGTTGAGCTTTTATCAACTGTTCTAACTATTATGTACTCTCACTTGCAGGAAAGGAATGTTTCCATGATTCAAGAATCATCCCAGCCTGTCCCTTCGCCTGAGGAATATATTTTTAGTTGTCCAGTATGCATGGGGCCTTTAATTGAACCAACATCGACAAGGTGTGGCCACATCTTCTGCAAGGAGTGTCTACAGAGATCACTAAAATCATTGCAGAACAAATGCCCAACCTGCAGGCAAAAGGTTGGAAAGCGAGGCATTTTTCGAGTTTACCTTCCAACAACCAATTGAGCGAATTTTGCCAAAGGTGATAGTTAGTTTGGCTAGCCTGTAACTCCCTTGTATTTCTTAGATATTGCCTTCTATGAATTAGCTGACAGTTAGTCTGGCTAACCGGTAAGTCCAGCTCCTGTTTTAGGCCAGTGAATCCCTTTCTAGGGGGAGGCTAATTTAGAGACTTAGATAAATTTTTTTATATTTGAAAAATAATTTATTAAATTCTTGCCCTCAGTGGGCAGACTCAAGGTGTTGTAGATTATTTTTTTGATTTATAGATTATATTTTTTGATTTATAGATGATTATTATTATTTTGTTTATTTATTGTATATAGTGCGATTGATTCATCAAATATAATAGAATCGGTCCAACATTATGTCCATAGGAATGCATTCCATGCTTGGTCACTTTATAGAGGTTAATCATGCGAATTTGCTGCATTACATTCTTTTTCTCTATGCTTTTCCTTCTGCTTCTTTGTTCGGAAAATGAATTATCACCGATTAAAATTATATTAAGATTTTGTATTGTCGATACCGTGTCTCTAAAAATAAATAAGGTAATTGCATATCAAAAACTTGTGATTACACCTTAGATTTATGATAGTAGGCAAAAATGTGAGTTGTTACAACCTCGTTAGGAGAATTTCTCAGGCGATAAAAGCTACTATATATTAGCTCAAATGCTACACTAAGCCGTCAAAGCAAAACCTTCAAAACTGTTCGACTATACAAAGACAAGGGTTAAACCAAAATTAAAACCTTGTGGTCAATTGTACAGTGAGTAGTAATTGCCAGTTCTGGAGCAGCAAAGCATTTTCAATTCTTAATGCCTCCATCTTCCCATTTTCATCGTCATTATTTTCCTTTTCTTGTGAGCACTATGTTTTGCTGCAATTCGTAGCTTCCTCTTCGCATTCCGCATTGGGTTGACAACAGCCATGACCTTTTCCTCTTTCTTCATCTTGTCCCTCTTCATCTTAATACTCTTCCTTACCTCGCTATAAACCTGCACAAAATTTTGTATGCCTAATATATTCCGCAGAGTTTCGCAGACCTCTTGAGCTAGCTGCTTCACATCATCTAAAGACATTCCAACCAATTTAATGTTAGCCATGTAAATCTTATGTGAGAAGGTGAGAAGACAAAACTGACATTGGATATATACACATAACGAAATGCATGTATTAAATTTATAAACATCCCATGAATTGTGCAAACAGCACCAGCAAGAAGGCCTACAAGAATGGTTGTAAACTTGATTTCAAACTTCAACCGCCAAGTGCCGGTACAAATAATAATTACAACAGTAATGACAACCAAAATATCTACAGGGATATATCTTCTTGGTGCCTGTTGCAGCTAAACTCCAGTTGTTCAGTCGATGCTTAGCTAAGACTAACAAGTATATTAACAGTTTTCAAACAAAAATTAAGCTTTCAGTTCCTCAAAGTGACCAGAGGAGCATAGTAAAATATAGAAGTCGACAATATGTCAAATCACTTAAGCCACGAAGATTTAGTCCAAAAGCAATATTGCTCATCTCCATGAATTGAAAAGAAATAACACAACACAGAGAAATAGCTACTGACCATGAATAACTTTTCCAGCAAATCCTTCGCGAACTTTATACAAGGGCAACACCATGTCAAATGCATAACGCTGTAACTCATCCTGGTTGATTTGCATCGAAATCTTTCCAAAACTATTGAAGATGATTTTCGTCTGCATGCAAATATTCATGTGTTTTATGACTAACTAAATATGCTGAAAAAGAATTCCCTACAATTTCAAGTCATAAAAGGAAACCCAAAAAGAAAGAACGTTCACAAAAAGTAAAGGCCTAGCTTATTGATCAGATGCAACCAACCTGAATAGCCTCCATCTGGAGAGCAATTTTCCCCATCTTTTTAATTAAACTAGAGACAAGCAGATATCGGAGATTCTCAGGCTGATCTCCATCATCTTGATCACGTACACCAGAGATTACATTTAAAAACACACCTTTTCCTTTACTTGACTCAAGCAATTGAAAAGCTTTAAGAAATAGGCCCTGTTCATCAGATTCAAGCCCCGACCAAAACACATGCGGATCTGGACATTCTACATTTCCCATCAAAGAATGGGTAGCACATACTGTAAAAATGAGATTTTGTGTAATCAGGTTTTCAGCAGCAGCATCAATAAGTTGTGTCTTCAGCTGACAGCAGAGAGAAGCAGCTATCATAAAAAGCCTATGCGGCCTCATAAGAAGCAAATTTCCCAACAATCTTTCATGATTTTCTTTGCTGGCTTCAGTTGCAGTAACAAAGTAAAAAGCTACAAGGCGACTTGATATGTTCCGCAGCCATGGATGTGGGTGTATGAGCAACTCACTTACTGCTTCCCATATATCCTGGAAAAAAATAAAAGGGAGAAGAAACAGAGAAAGATTAGAACAAAAATCGAAGAGGAAAGGGGATGGGTGGACACCCAGCACCATGGCCTAAAAAGATCAACTGCCTCTAGATCTACAACTTTTGTGACAGTGATTTACATTATATATAATTTCAATATTACATCATAAAGACACTTGGCTGACTATTTTAATGCATGTAACTAAACACAAAGTTATGTCCTACTGCTGGTAAAATTTGGATCACCCATACCTCAAGATCCTTTTTGAAGCTAAGATCTTGAAAATGATGTAGAATCTTCTCCAACAGAACTAATGAATAATATGCTTCTTTCCAGAGAGGAACAGCTTCGTCAGAAAGGTCAAGTGATGGACTATCAGCAACAACATGAACTGCAGCCTGCAAAATTCTCCTACTGACAGGCAATATACTGCTGATATGCTTTTGAAAGCTTTTAGTCATGACCTCGACCAGTAATCCCATCGCCTGTACATAAGAATTGGAGGCCTTCAGAAAATCAAGTATAAAAAGACAAACAATCCAAAACATTAGAGCAAATATTATAAGATGCCATCACTTCCAGCCCATCTCGAACTGGAATGTCATAACTCAGGAAAGATGAGAACAAATATGAATATGAACAGAACTATGCTAGAACACTGAACATCACCATCCACCATGCAACATCATCATCTCTTGATACATTGTACTCGACAATGCTTCAGGTAAGCTGGCATTTTTACATCATGACAAATACATTCTCCTAGATATGCCTTTAGGTTCTCTTATCATGAAGGTTGACTGGCTGTTTTATATCCACAGCCTTCATGTAAATAAAGCAAAGACTGAAGGATGTGGCAGTAAAGCTCAGCCTCTGCTGAGGCAACATCCCATTGTCCCCAATACTGCAGTTCTTCATATACAGCACACCCTCATTTTTCCATTTGTAGCAATTCATATGTTTCCCATTGGTAAAATCCTTGACAACAGACATAATCATGCAGGTTAAATTCAACATTTACAACTATGATTTATCAAGGTTTTGAAGATTTTCTACCTGTGCACCAGTACTCTGCAATTGCCGCTTCTCATCCACATACCATGATAGACTAAAGTCAAGCATGGAATCCAGTAAATGTGGACTTACTCGTCCAGTCAGAAGCTTTATAACTGTACCAGTCATTGCTCGGACTTTACTATCACGGTCATTCACCAAACGCCGCACCAAATGGATAAATATTGCCTGTGCATGTTTGTCTAGAAAATTTCTGGGAAATTTGATTATTATTGCATGAAGCATTTCAAGCACTGCTTCTCTTCCAGTTGAATACTCATAACTGCATAGCAATTAAGTGAATTAGAGAGAAAAAGAGGACAAAAATGAGGACAAAAACAAGTCAAACAAACATAAATACCTTAAGTTCTTGAGAAGAAAATCTAAATATTGTTCCAAATATTTTCCAGAAAGATGATAATCAAGTAAGAATTGCAATGAAATCTGACTGCATTTCTTACGAATTGAATCCACTTGACTTCTAACCATTAGTTCTGCAACCCGAATCATCACATCATATATCTCAGGAACAACCAGCTTGCGACTAACTACTGCTTTTAGAAGTGATAGAGCAATAAAAGAGGGATTGCTCTCAATATCAACAAACAGAGGAAACTGAATTAACAGATGCAGTTGATCAGAGGAAAGGGTGATTTTTGTACTTCGCAGGAGCACAGTTAACATTTTCAGACATGATTGTAACAGAGAATTGTTGGCATTGACAGAACTCTGAGCAATATCCAGCAATGTCACCTTTATTTTATCAGCCTGTGAGGCAAGCGATGGCAGAGGTAGCCTTAACAGTGGAGTAAGGCATCTAAGGGACGAAGATAAAATGTCTTCATACCTAGAACTCAAGCAGTTGCCAAACAGTTTAACAAAGGGATCCAACATTGACAGAAGTTCTTCATTATTTTTATCCAATTTAACACTCTTCATTCGATTGTAGAATAACCCAAGAGCAAACACGGTAATAAGATGAGAGCAACCTGATTTAGTTCCAACAACTTGGACTAAAGAACCTGTTTTGTTGCGTGCATCATGTCTAGAATGGGGTATCAGCTCTTTACCAGAAGAATTATCCCCCTGATTATTTTCTTCATTGACTCCATCTTCAATAAACCCATAAATAAAAATAAATAGATCTGTCTGATCAACAGTTGGATTACATTCAATACCAGCAGCCATGTGATTTAACATCCTTTCTAATTTGGTTTTCACTTTTGGGGTCAGATGCTTCTGCATATAAGCTTTAACTGGTGAAAGAAGTTTCAAGCTGTGACTTTTAAACGTTATGTTTTGGGCAATTATTTTCAACGTATCAAAGGACTTCAGCTTCCTAGTCTCTTTCATTTTAGAAGCAATCTTTTGCACTTCTTTCTCCTCAGCAACATCCCCAACAATATCATTCTCTACCACTGAAAGGAGATCGTCCAAACAATAATCCAATTTCCCATGGATAGCATATGAAAGAAATTTCGATAAAATAAAATGTAGAGTATACCCCAACACATGGAGCTCATATCCTCGTTTCAAGGTAGCTCGCAAAACACCAATTATAAACTGCAAGTATTCTAGCCCAAGCTCCTTCAAACAGGCAGCCAAAGCAAGCCTAGCTTCGTCACGGATGCTTTCCATCCGATTCTTTAAATGGTTAGCAATGCGATGAATGATGCTTGGAAGTTGTGAGTCCATTATGTCTCCAGGAAGCAACTTCAACACTTTAAGTACAGCCACATTGACATTAACATTGACCTTATCAGAATCAGAATCCAGTAATTTTTGCATCATTGGGAGCACAGTTTTATGAAGGCATGCCTGTACTTCAGCAACTATAACAGAATTATTACCACATTTAGGCAATGTAGGTAAAGAACCTGTCCCAATGATATCAGTGCCAAAACTGTCCAAAGTGTGTCTTTCTCCTTGATCGGAAAATTTTTTTGCAAAATGTAAGTGGTCCAAGATAGAGCAAATCAACCGCAATAAAGCCTTCTGCTTGTCCATATTCATCTTCATCTCATAAAAGCATTTAATTAATAATGCGTAATATGATTTCCACTCCATCTGAGAGGCAATTGAAGCAAGAGCTTCAATGCATGCACTTATGATATGTTCTCCTTTTCCACCTTGTACATCTAACAACATTTTGAAAAAAAGTGGAATGAACACTTTATTCATGATGCCCTGGAAACCAATAGCAGTTCAGTAATTTGAGTTACAGTACAGAGAAATACGCACTTTTCACTAATAACATTAAAATACAACATAATTGAGGACAAAATACATAAAGAATAATACCTCTGACATGTTACTTTTACTGATGATGTTACTAAACCGTGAAAGTGCCTTTGCCCTCCTATGCTTCTGTAAAAACACAAGACAACTTAAGGATCTCACATAAGAAAGAACTGGAGAAGTGTGTTACAGTACAGAGTACCAACTATAAGCAATAAGCAAAGCACAGTTAGAAATAATTTCCGCTTCGTATCATATCATATTTACATGAAAATTTGAGGAATTAAGCACTGAACTTTACCTGCAAATGAATAATATTATTGAAAAAATCTTGCTCAGCATCAGCAGAGCATAGCACTTTTAAGGAATTGAGATTCTCCATCTCCGGAAGTTTCAACACCATATCCCGTAGTAACTCAACCCATTCCTGAAATCATGACAATGAGAAATTTGTTTTTTTTTATAAAAAAAAAAAAAAAAGATTTGTTGAAGTCACTTCTAGTGATCTCCTTATTCCTCACTCAATTACTCTGTTAAAGTAATTTAAAACCAAAATCCAGGTTAAGATGTCAAATTGCAAATTGGACAATATTTTTAGTGGTGGCTTAATCTTATCAAATTGGACAATATTTGTCAAAAATGAGCTTTGCAAAATGAACCTTTTTCTTTGGGTTTAAGAAAGGATTTAGTTCAAACAATATTATCATTAATTACACAAAACCTCTAGTGTTTAGGACTTCGTGATTTAAATGAGCCATTCCATAGTCTCAATGGCCAAAGAATATCACGCAAACTTTATCGTACATGAGAAACTGTGTCCATACCTTTCTAACTGAACTTCCTTCCTTCATAGCATTTCCCATATGCTTCAAAAGAAACTTGTTCATTATGTGCTGAATGCATGTTTTTGTCCAACTATATCTGCTATCTGCTGTAATCACATGTGTTCCACTCTTAACCTTCCCACCAAGAATAGAGGCAGAGAATTCAACAAAAGAAAGCAATGACCTAAAAGCACTATGCCTTAGAATTAACTCTTCTGATGACATATCATACACACAATGTGACAAGACAAGTAATGCATGATCTTCTTGAAGCGAATAAAATAGACCAACATCAATCTTTTCATAAGCATTGACTATGGTGTCATAATCAAGATCACCCATTTCCATTGCAGACGTTGCATTCAATTCATGAAGAAGTTTTGCCTGCATTAAAGGCAACGTCAACAAGACTTACAGAAGTCAAATAATCAAAAATATCCACGTGGAAATAAAAAGAAGAGCAAATATTACCACAAAAAGTACTGAAGGATCAGTTTTAGCAAGAGCATCAAGCAGATCACAAATATTCAACCGCATGCCCAGTTCAACAAAAATAAGAAGTGGAGAGATAGCATTAACAATTTTTGTACTGCTCTTATTTCCCAGAACTGGTATAATTTCTCGAATGATTTGTAAACATTCAACAGAGACACCTGAAAAGAAAAACAATAAAATATCACATCTGCAGATAAAAGTTGGACAATATCCAAACCAAATATAGAAAATACTCTCACCAGATTCTTTAGATCTTTTTGCCAACATAGGAAGCAACACATCCAAAAATTTCCTTGACTGAGATTGATCTTGTATGTATTTTGACAACAATTTGAACATTCTAATGAGTGTCTCCTCAGGATATTTGGCCAATTTCCTGGCACAACAGATGTAAGAAATTTACTTTATTGAAGAAATAAAACCTACAGTAGCCAAACTGTCCAGAATCACCATAAAAACATAACTAGTTACATTTGGATATAAATACAGAAACAAGAGGATAAGATCTTTGGGTTGCTTAATAAAATACAAAATACAAATTCTCTTTTGTTTTTCTGGACAAACAATAACCTCTGTACTTTTGTTATCAGGTAATGAGCTATTAGACTAAACACACAGGTACATCCTTTATCTTAACATATGTCAAGTGCCATGGCAATTGAAGTCGTCCATTAATTTCAATGAAATATAAATCTCAAATACACAAAAGAACTAGACTATTAATATACCTCGTCATTGGTCTATCGCCCAGAAAGAGACAGTGCAAGCTGTTTATAAGTTCATCAAGGTTTGGAAGTAAAATTTTTTTCACTGTATTGTCTTCGTCCGACTCTTCATCAAGATTCAGCAGGTTCTCTATGAACTTAAGAACACAAGATCTAATAGCTTCAGAGGTAGTCGTAACAGTTAGAATGGCAAATATATCAGGAACAAGATTCTTTTCCCTGGACAATAGGGGTACAAGATGGTGACTACTACTCATAGCCAAAAAGCATGAAAATAGTGAACTTGGTTTCTCACTACTAGAACCCTCCTGCTTGAAGCTGTCAACTAGAAATTTTACTGAAGTGAAGAACATTTCCCAGAAGTCGCCACCAAAGTCATGATCATCAAATTTGTTGAGAATAAGCAAAACAATTTTCAGGCAGAAAGACCTCAAATCCTTTAACTGTTTCAAAGCTGTGCAGGTCTGAATAAAACAACAATTTTCATCAGAAACTGTCACGTGACTCACGACACAAATCCAAGTTAAAGCAAATAATAGCTACTGTGACACATGTATGGCAATAATTTGCTTCTCAATGACCAAACTCACCAGTGATACAAAAAAAAAAAAAATGATCAAAAGATATTTCAATAACATGAAGCATTAGCAACCAGCACATTTACTTTAGTTGTGGTACAAAAGTACAAGATAATACTACTGAGCATACCAGCACTAACAATAAAGATTTTGGCATTGGCAAGGTTTAGTATGTTCAGCATAATTCAACATTACCAGGGCATTATTTACTGCAGCACTATCATCTTTAGGCAATTCAATATTGACAGTAGAATCACTTTCAGCTACAGAAGATCCAGCACCCTTTGCAGCATCAAGACTTGAAGTGCAGCTTCCTAGTATTCGAACTACAAATCCTATTAACAAATCCAGAAAAGGTCTGACATGCAATTCATCAAAAACTCCAAGAATATCTTCAATGACGTGCAAAAACCCATATCTCTTCTTCCAAGAGAGCGCCATTATATTTTCTACAGTGAAGTACTTCAAGATATTCAGTGGTTGAAGTTCCACAGTACAATTTTCAGGTAATGTCCAAAATATATCCATGGTAGCATTAGGTTCCTTTGATACAACATGCAAAGGCTTTATCAACAATGCAAAGAAAAGAGAAATCTCATTGACATCGATTTCAGCTATGAATTGAAGAACTGCTTTTCGATGATGTGCACTTGTATGCTAACAAAAGAAGGGGGAGTCAGTTAAATATAAGAAGACAGACATTTGAATAAATATGCAAAAACTAATAACATCATTCTTTTTGTATTTCTTCACTTCAAAGCAAAACTTTTTCCACTTTTTGCTACCACATGTCAGCTCCTAATCCCATTTTTTACCAAGTGGGAGAAAGATAAGAGTACCAAATCAATGCAGTAGGTAAAAACAGAAAGAAATCCTTCAGTGTAGACATACCTTTCGAGAGGCGAGTGTCTTTGGTTTTCTAATTTTTGGTATAAGAATAAGAATAATTAGAGGCAAGAGATTAGCTCTGTGGCTTTCTTCAATTAGAAGAGATTCTCTGCTCAAACTCCATGTTGTTAGCTCTTCTCTCAAATGTTTTGAGATGATCAAGTTTCTTATATTCTGCTCATATGGGAGCAAAAAGTCATCTTTCCAGGTTAAGACGCAATCAAGAACCCTCATCTGTGTTTCAGCATCATTTTCATCCATAAGCCTAGTAAAAACAAGCAAACAAAATTGGTTTTGGCAGATCTACAACTTTTGTCACAAATTAAAGGTACAACTATAAAGAATCTCCAACAACGTCCAAACCTTATTAGCAGAACATCTTTCAGGAACTGACTCCGATAAAAGGCCTTAGGGTTCCGCATAAGTCTAAACAAGTTTAACCATTCTTTGAGTACACTCCTCCACTCCTTGCCTTTGCAAGCATCTGAATTGAATGAGCCCACACTGCAATCAAAAGATATAATAAAAATCAATAGTGAAACATGCAGTAGATCTTTCAAGAGATGATGTTTACACCAAACCCAAAAAAAAAAAAAGACAAGGCTCCTATCAGAAAGAAAAGCCCAAGAAGATGCAACCTGAGAAGATTATCATTGTCATAGCCCAAAAACTTCAAGAACAATGATACAATTTGGCGAGAACGAGACTCGGCAACAGAAGGAATTTTTTGTAAAGTCTGAAGCAATGCAGAAAGAACAGTTGCATGTGGCGTGCTACCGGATGCAGGAACAGCAAAAGAATTGAAATGATCGATCAATTCTGGACACCACAACCAAAGTAGAGTTTAACATTTGAGTTGTTACATAACATGTATACTCGTGTGTGAACATGTAGTAAAAAAGTAATCATAGGAATTGTGATAGGCTTGATTCTAGGGATTGGTCTACTCTTACCTAAAATAGAATTCTAGTTGTGTTACTTGTGTATAAATGTGTATGTAATTTGTATAGAATACATGCAAGAATACAGATTTCTTCTCCTTTAATCTTATCTGATAACATGAGTAAAGTAAAAACAAGCTTCCTTTCCTTTCAATTACAAGGAATGATATAAAATTTGAAAACAAATAAAGGGCCAAGCTGACTGTAAAGCAGGCATAAATGAGGTATACAAGAATCTATACATCCTAATTGCTTTTTGTCCTTCCACGTAACTCCTTTGAGACTCAATTCTATAAAGTAGCTTACAAAACTGAACAGCTAGGCTATCAATTTAAGGATGTCTTTTGACATCAAGAAAGACAAGACAAGCAACCATCAATATGATTTAAGAAAGATGAAAATTGTCACTTACTGTTATACTTGGAAGGCAATTCAGTACTTTCTCCATCAAATTTATCATGAGATGACTGGACTACAGACAGGCATTTCTCAAAATAACGAACAAATTTGTCCCAAACAAGTGTGGCATTTCCCTCAATCAAAATTGACAGACACTCAGATGCTGGTTTCCACAAATAACTGAAACGGTTGTAGAATATGCCTATTATTCCACTCAAAACAATGGGTATGTAAGTTTTAGATATCATTCCAGAAGAGAGGCCCATCTGTATTTTAGAGATTAATAAGATAACTTTCCTGCTTGTAGAAATTGAAAGAGGAGTTCCCTCAATTGAGAGGAGCAGCTGAAGAGCCTGGTGTTTCAAAGAAAAATACGAAGTCAATTAATTCAAAGGGTATCAAATGATAAAATTGATGACAAGATAGATCCACATACATCAATACTATGAATATCAGCAGAACGAATTTGAGGAACTTCTGTTTTCATTCTTTTCTCAGGAGGCAAATCTACAGCAAATATGTCACAATCTTGACACTGATAATGGCACAAAATTTTTAGGGTTGAAACACGGATTCCCTTGTCAGTGTTGGATAAGTTATCAGCTAATATGCCCAATGCATCCACAGCCTCATTTCTTTCAAACTCAGGATGATATACTTTGCAATGGTTATCTGCCTCCAGTGATGGCCTATTACATCAATGAGAAGTTAACATATGTTTTTCAGCAAGACTCTTGATCAATAAGTGGTTAGCATTATAAGAAATACAAGTTCAAAAAAGAGTAAAATTTCAAGAATTCTCAACTTACCCATGCAAGGAATCCAAATAATCAGCAACAGCAGATAATACATGCAGGGAAGATTTGTATGTTTTTGCTAGATGAAAAATTTTACTTGTTTCTTCAAGCCCGAATTCTTTTGCATATTTGTAATAGGAACTCAAAGCAGCTCCTAGTAGGCTTTGCCAAGAATGTTTGGAAACACCAGCAATACTTTCTGAAAGCACAGAAACGAATTATATACAGTCAACCAAAAGCAATCTACATAATGCTACAAGTATATGTATGCAAACCACTCCAATGCTCTTTAAGGTAACACACCAACTTAGTTAGTGTGTTAAACAATACAACGTTCATCTCTCTCAGACACAGGGATGCAATTTTTTCCAACCCAAAATCCGTTTGCCAAATGCAAAAGAAACAGGTTAATTTTTATAACCACAGTTGGGTAACCTATGTGTTTTTTTGGTTTAAGGCTGAATCCACTGTTAATCCTATCCAACGCGGCTCAATGATAGATCTTATATTAATTTTCCTTGTGCTATTCCTAAATGTCACCATGAATGATGAGCTGATCAACAAATTAAGCAGAAACTATCACAATAAGAAACAAATGATCTCACCATCTTCAATCATCAAGAGGGAATCGAGTGCATCTATCAAATCAACCAGTGAGGATGGCTTTTCTTGGATATCCATCATATGGGGATAGCAGCAGATGATTCCCCACAGCAGAGCCAACTTATCCATGCCAATTACAGCACATGACTTATCAGGATTGATATTGTTGATCATCCCAATCCATGAGTAGACTGTTCCCTTTATAAAATCACGAATTCTTGAAAGCCCTTCTTTAGATTTTCCCTCCAAGAAGCTCAAGCCTAGAGGGTCCTCTTTTAGTCTCTTGCAAAAGGATAAGAGAAGGCACACAACTTCCTCATGTGAAGTTTCTATTAGATCATTCATCACACTGAAAATCCAATAATATAATGTCAACTTGTGTGCCCAAATACAAATTTATATCCACATCCTAGACTTAAGTTCAAAGATTACCTCAAAATACTAACTCTGAATGCATATAATATGCATGGGTCCTTCTCCAGCAGTTCCCTAATAAAAGTCAAACAACTAAAAACCCAAACCTATGTCAGAACAAAGAAGAGCAGAAAAAACAAAGAAAATGACACCATACCAAATTGTTCTAGTGGAAACAATACCTTGAGTTCCTCAATGAAAACACAGGAGCCCACTGAATCGAACAGTGAGCGATAGCAGATTCATCATTGAAACTTTTGAGTCCATCAAAAATGCACAGCATTAATTGCAGAACCTTAACAACAATTTCAGAATTTTTCTCTGCCACCACTGTGCTAGAAGGCACAATAAACTTCTGAATGATTAAACTCACTAGTTCAATCATTGGTTGGTAATCTGCTCAAATTAGAAGCAACGTCATTCAATAATAAATGACAAATATTTTTTCTCATGATTACCAAATAAAAAAATCATGAGGAATGCAGATGTCAGTTCAAACACAATAAATAACTCGCCAGAGGATAGTGGAACCAAAGTGTCAAAAGTTTATCAGCTCACCTGAAACCTTCGTCCCATCATGAACCTGGACAGCCGGTATAAGCAGTGATAGAAGGGAGCTTAGATGGCTGGAGTCACTATTTACAGCCTCGGCTATTTTCTCATAGAGACAATTCCACAACAAATTTAACTCCTTTGGTTCTATATCTCTACATAATCTCTGAAAGGTAGCAGTTACAATTTCAATAACTGTGTCCACACCTGAGAGAGAGAGTGCAAAAGAATCAAAATCCCAAAAAAATCATGCATTGGAGGGCTTAAGCCAACAAAAAGAACCTAGTAATTATATTAAAGCACACTACTAGTCATTATGAATTAACCAAAAATGTGCAGGTTCTCAAGTTAAAAGTTCAAATAGGGCACCACATATTGCCACCAGAAAATACTCCAATATTTTGTCTAGTACTAGAAAATCAACACTCGTTCTAACACTAGGACGAGTTACATTTGAATATTAGATTAAGAGTTGGATGTCATATAATTTCTAGTATATCAATCCTATATGTGAGAGTTTTAACTTTTATCAATCCCACGTGTGCCTCATCAGATGAATCTTCACATCCTAGACATGTGATCTAATTTTCCTCAACAAATTAATTTTAGCAGTAAATGAAGCAAATTTTACAAAGATTGTGATTAATTACTCAAAATATTGTTCATAAAACAAAATCAGAAAGGCTTTTCTCCTTTTACACTAATATGCTTGGAATCAAAAGATATAAAACTCATATGACAGAGGATAAAATAGGGGAATGAATAAAAAGGAATAAAATAGCAACAATGTGTGCATATGAGATTGAATTATAGATAGCTAACATGAAGCCATGTCTTAGAGAAAGGAGAAAGAACTTGCCTTGATCAAACTTATCACTAATGGTAAACATAGAACTTCCTGTCAGTAGTTGCAATACCCGATCTGCTCTTGAATGGAACCTAGATGAGGTTCCTCTCATGACATGATAAAGTAAGCTACTGGCTCCAAATTTGCGCTCAACAAATGGCTTTTTCACAACCTCAAACATAATTTTTCTAATGCCTGCAATTTAAAGTACAAATCATACACTTTAGCTCAAATTTGACACGACCCAAGAAAAAACTGCAGCAAAAATTTAATTCAGCAGAAACACCATTGAAGCCCAAAAACATGGAAGCATAAGTATTCCTTCCTTCCAGACAATTACGATATTTAACATATAACTCAAAAAGGATCATAAAATTAAGCCAACAAATAGAACTAAAAATTAAAAATTGTTTAATCTTTCTTTTTAGCTTGTTTAGTGCTTATATTTATAGTATATGTGAGTTATGAGGCAGGACTTCTTGTCCTCCTTGTTGCATTGTATTTTCTCAAGAAAAGTTCATCTCTTATCAAGAAGAAGACACACACACACACACTTCCCTGAGCTAGACATGTCACATCAACACTACCATGCTGCAATATCTTCTGGCCTGAAAGCACTTATAAGCAACTTACATCTAAAAATAACGAGACCAAAATCACTTGAAAATAAAGTGATGAATAGGGAAGTAAATTTATCCCTGCCCTCCACTCATGCGCTAAATGCATTCCATGACAATACAAGAAGTTTCAGACAATAAAACCTTTTCCGTTATGTTCTGCATTTAGCAAACCACAATTGCCAAAACAATTTCAACTTCTTATAAACTTGTGAACTTTATTAAGTAAAAGCAAATTCATAAAGAGCCTTTATCTTTCAAGAATCAACTTAAAAAATCTATTATCAAAAGTAAACAAATAAAAATACAGTCCAATGCCATAAATAATGAAGCAAAAATTAGAAATACTATAGAGAAGCACATAGTATTATCAAATTGTAGATGTGCATTACTTTAGACTATTTTGAGATAAAACAAAATCAGTTCAAATTCAATAAGTTTATGAATTACTTCCTCAACTGTGACATTACAAGGTTAAAAGATAATTCATGCAAAACAGATTCACCAACAACCGATTACACGACAACAATCAAATATTTTTCAGCAAAAAGAGTTCCCTTTTTTTAGACAAGCAACCAAAGTGAATATGTTAAAGCATGAAGTCAAAAAATCAAAGCATGATGTACCTTTTTTAAGTTGCTCATTGGGAGCATTTCTCAACAAGAAAGATGTTGCCTCTGCCATAAATTCTTGGACATAGCCCTTTCGGTAGTATCTTAATTTTGCCGTCACTCTTCAAAAAGAATAAATAAGGAAAGAAAACAATAAGCAACTCTTATTCTAAAACAAACCAATTTCTCTCTCTCTACCTCCCTCTCAAAAGGCGTTTTATCAAAAACATGAATATACAATGCAATTCCTCATTGGTCCAAACATAATATTGATTCGACTAAATGTAAGAATTAACATATAGCACAAGATAGTAACCAAAAGTGTCTCCAAAAAAATGCATTACATCTTTCATTATCCAAAACACTAAATGATGGAAGAATCCATGAATAGCTACAACCCCATTCAACTGAACAATTCAATAGCAATCAGTAAATTAAAATCAGAACATTCTACTTACTTCAGCACATGAACAACATCTTTCACAAGATATTTTTGCAAATACATCAGAATATAAGACCATGATGTAAAAATCTGCAACAAGAATATGTTTACAGTTCATATAAAGATTTTAAGTAGCAACGCATATAATAATGGCATCAACATATAAAGAATTTCACAGAAATAATAATTAGACCTGCTCAATAATCTCTGGCTCCTTATCTGCACCACTTTCAAGAAGAAAGACGAAAGAATCAACAATCCTAGGCAAAAAGCTGAAAAACCATGAAAACGTGTCAAAATATAAAATATTTTAGAAAATTTAAAGCAACATCTTTGCAAGGATCAGAGAGTAAAGCAACATTAAGAAGTTAAAATCATCTTTCTGGAACCTGGAAATTGCTTAATTTTTTCTATTTACATACATAACAAGTTAAAGCACTTCCAATAAGAGGGAAACAATCCAAAATTTCAATCTTTCTTTTAACAAACGAAAGGTCCCAAACAAAAATAAAATCGAGGATGCAGGACTTGGCCAAGTATAGGTATATAAGCAACAAAAACCAAGTATGTGGATTCCTTCCTCCACTCCAACCCGTTTAGGGCTACATCTTCAAAAAGATCCATTGCTGCCAAATCTTTCTCATTACTTCCATCACATCATTCTTGGTCCGGCCTTTGTTTTCTTATTGCACAAAAATGATATATAAACACATATACATACACACACACACAAATACTTGAACAATTATGCATAACCATCAGAAAATGCATTTACTGTAAGCCAAATTAAAATAAAAATGAAATATTTTAGCAAAAAGAAAAACCAATTACAGCCAACCATGGAAACAAGAAACTCACAAGATGAAATCCTCAAGTAGATCTCTGGATAGAGCTGCAATTAATCTGTAGAAAAGAAAAAACCTGCATGAGTTGCAACCTAGGGATAGAGTTGCAACCAGGGAAGAAACACACGCACAAAACTCAAAGGGTAAATTTATAGTATTGTTTATTCATGCAATACAGTTAATGTTTCCCCAACCTGATTAAAGTAATTATTTAGTCCATGGGCATTTATAAAAGCCAACTTCAGAAAACATCAATAAAAAGCTCTTTTGCATAGTGTTGCAATAGTTCAGTGTTTTTTAATACTATTTTCTTCCGTTTCATGGCTACTTTTTTTTTCATTTTCAAAGGAACTAGTTATGCTTTCTTGTTTTACCATAATTTAGCTCAATGGTGTTCATTATTTCCTTTGCACATCTGTAAATCGTTTATACACTCACTCATCCTAAAGCAGATTAAATATTATCATAAATAGGCAGTTATCCACTTCAATATTTATGCATTCAGTAGCAGGAATTATCTTTGTGAACAAATACTACCACCACATATTATTAACTTGAGAGAAACTAATTTGCAGATAATGAGAAAAAAAAAAAGGAGCAGAAATGACACAAACTCATAACGATTGAGATCAAAGAATAATATTAGAACTCGGTAAGACAAAAGGTCACATACCTGAGAACAGGTTCAAGTGATAAACGCGCTTTCAGTTGTAATCTGGAAAGAAGCTCTGAAAAAATTGATTCTTTATGCAAAAATACTAAAGGTAATGTCTGCACAAAGGGCATCATCTTCTCATAAAACGAGATGAAGTCCTCTGCTGTATTCAGCTCCTATTTTTCATAAAAGAAAAAGAAGGATTAAAGCAACTACCGCAAAGTCAACATGTGCTTTTGAAAATCATAAACTTATATGCATAACTTATAACTTAAGTACTATCCAAGTCTAACCAATATCTTTTAAGGAAGAGACGATCACAACCCAAGTAAAAACTATAAACATGCATCTTGGCGAGAAAAGTGGCTCATCAAATTAAAAATACTAAATTAGATTAATAAGAAATACATTTCTTCCAAGAGAAAATAAATTAATAAGAAGGTTAAATAAATAAATAAAGCTCAATAAAAAGAATCCCCTTTCATCAACAGCCCATCACTCCATTGTAACTTTTCAATTAGGCCATAAGGATCGTACAGGATCATACAATTAGATGGCTTGTCAAATAACAGAATTTCAATTTTCATAACCATAATATCCCAAAAGCCCAGTAAAATAAAGAAATTACTGAAAAAGGCATACCCTCCATTCTACAAGGCTATCCCGGAAAAAGAAAGACCCTTCAGATGGCTGAGACTTGATTTTATCAAGGCTTCGATAGACATCAATTTCAATCTCTTCAATTTTCTGAGACAAAGACTTGAACTGGAGAGGGAAAAAAAAAGGAAGAAAGGAAAAATTCAAGCAATTATGAATATAGAAAATAAATAAATGAAATAGTATCAAAAGTGAGACAATCTTTTATGTTAGTCAATTCTTATGTCAAAGAAAAACATAATTACCAGAATTCAATTTTTTGAATTCAAAAAAGTATTGTTTTTTGAAAGAAATGAAATAATATTAAAAGTGATACAATTATGCAAGAATTCAATTCTTGCAAACAATTTCCACCAAACAAGAACTTAAAGAGGGGTGTAACCGAGCCGAGCCGAGCCAAACTTTGAGAAGTTCGGGCTCGACTCGCATAAAATAGGGTAAGCTCGAGCTTGATAAAATTTCAAAACCTAAGCTCGAGCTTGTTCACATTTAACTTGGGTTCGGCTCGAGCTCGCTCGCTTTGGTTTGTTAGTTGCTAAGCTTAAGCTCAATTGCTAAGAGCTCGCTAATAAACTCGATAGAAAGCTTGAGAAGGAGCTCGTAAAAAGCTCGTAAAGGAGCTCAGTGAAGAGCTCATGAAGGAGCTCGGTAAAGAGCTCAGTAAAGAGCTCGTGAAGGAGCTCGGTAAAGAGCTCATGAAAGAGCTCGATAATGAGCTTGGAACAGCTTTGTCAAAAAAATTCATCCAAAATAGTTGCAAATCAGCAAAAATATTAGGAAAAAAAAAATCAAACAGTAAAAGTTTAAGAGTACATTAAAAGAAAAGGTATATTTTACACGAAATAAATTAAAATGTCGATTATTCAAAGCCATTGGAGCAATTGAATCCATCATTCCATTTTCAGAAAAACTTGTGAAGTTTGTGCATCAAGTATGTTTGAAATCTCCTTCACTATATAACCCACGTTCTCTGCCTCATCCCTGCAAATTACAATGTTGTTATTAACATAATATTATTATTAATGGAGGAACAAGAAAAATTACTTGGGGACAAAATCGCCGAAGCAAACATCAAAGTCAATCTAAAAAAAATAATAAAACAATGATCTTCTACCACCACCAAAACCCACACCTATATGCTTAAAATCCAACAAAACGACAACGACAACAACAATAATAATAGTAAAAGAACCAGCAAACCAAGTAAACCAAGCACAACTTCATCACGCAAAACTAAACCAACTGCTGCATAGAATCCCAAAACCAGCAACAAACTCCAAAAAAAATGCAACAAAACAGTAGCAAATAGCAGTAAAAAAGTAACAAAAATAAGCAGCAAACAACAACAATGAATCAACTATATACCTTAAAGAAAGGCAGCCTTCAAATGTGACTGTGAGATATTTAAACCTCTCTGATGCCCTCTTGATCCTATAAAAATTACAGCAATTAGCAAAAAAATCAGATAAAGTCAAAACTAACAATGTAGCAATACAAAACTACAATAAACAACAGCAAGAAAATAAAAAAATATGTACACAAATAGCAGCAAAAACAGCCCAAAATATGGAGATTTAATAACAGTTAGCAAAAAAAAAATCAAATAAAGTTAAAACTGAAAATAGGATATAAAGTTTAAGATTTACAGCTGGAACACAACAGTATAAATTGAAAAAAAGTAGGCAGCTAAAGCAGTGCACGAAATAGAGCATTTTATTCATAAATTATTTCTTA
>CATIWK010281396.1:0-12889 GCA_949634005.1 Mallotus japonicus
AATCTCTGCTTGGGATAGCAAGAAAATACAGCAAGGAAGGGAGAGAAAGAGAGAAGAAATAGGAAGCAAGGAAAGAGGTAGAGATCAGTGAGAGAAAAAAGATATAAGCCAGAAAGTATTTCTGATATTCTTTAGTTAGTCTTTTAGCACCACTAACTCCTTTTTGTAAAATTGATTAACCAAAATGATACATGCATAGTTACAAAACTACTATACTATACTATACTATACTATGCTATATTCCTAACAGTAACCAAACGTCCACCCACCCCCCACTTCCCCATTCTCTATCCCTCAACTCAGACCACCAGCGCCTAGCAAAGCTAGAGAAAACAAATGCACAACTCATTATTACTCTAAAAGCAAGACATTGGCTCGAGTTACTTGGAACAGGTTCCTCGTTCCAACGGGTTACTCAAGCCAATTTTCCACTCCAAATAGAAATTTTTCTATTAGGTATAAAGAAAAGATAAATGTTATATTTTGAAAGATTTATACTCTAATAGGATGTGTGGCGATGTGATTTCCAATAGTTAGACTCGTTATTATTCATATAATAAAAATTAAATTATATCAAATTTTAAATTATAAACACTTCCAGGCATAAATTTTTTGTTTATAAGATAAAAATGAATCTTTCACTTTGAAGAATTTATACAACAATATTAATGATATCGCTAGAATAAATTGTTATTTTTTATTTCATTAAATAACTTTCTAATTGGCACATTAAATTTACATTACCCACATTATTACATTGTACGTGGTAAAACAATAAAATAATTATTAAAGTTAGACTCTTAAACATTTTGATATTAAAAAAATAACTTAATGATTAAATTATATTTTGTTCATCCAAATTTAAAGTCTAAATTTGATTAGGCTCACGAGTCAGCTATAGTAGAGTAATTTGAAACTCGAACTTGACTTAACTAGCTATTCAAGTAACTCGAGCTCGACTCATTCAATCTCAAGTATTTTTTGAGCCAATCACAATTATTTTGAAAACTGTCCCAACTCGTTGACACCTCCCTAGTTCCCCCTCTTTTAGACTTCTATATATAGTGTAGATATAGATGTACGAATATGTCTGGGTCAAGCTGAGGCTCAAAGTACCTCAGCCTGACTCAGCCCTATCATTTACTTTTACAACCGGGCTTGTTGCAAGCCACAAGTTGCTCAACCAAGGCCACCACTACCAAGGAAGATCCCACAACCAATTAATGCCTCAAATAATGACCATCAGTGGACCATCCAAACAGAATGCACAATTCTATTGGAAGAAGTGAACAAATTTACATAAAATGAGAATTCAGTTTGTGAGCGTGGGTGAACATGTACTTAAAAATATATAAATCACAATTTGAGGGGTAATGACCAACATTGCATGGAAGTGTACACACATGATCATATATTACCTTTGCAAATGCATAAATTGCTCGCAAGATTCTAGCATAATCAGTTCCAAGCATCTGAATTACAACATCCGCCAGAAAAGTCCCCCACAACCTGCAAAATGAAACAATATAAATGAAATGATCATACTGAAGTTCTTTTTTTTTCCTGCCTCTCACACTTAGTGCATCTTTCTTATTCGCTCAGAGATAGTACAGGTGAATAGAACTCCCCAACTAACCGTGCCAATACTTAGGTAGAAACGCATGCAAAAAATTTACAATCATTACATGAATATGAGTTTCCTTGTCATATTGACCTGTGTCATCTAGATCTGGGTAGATATATCAGAAAGCCTAAATAGAATAGAAGAAGTATAATAATCCTAATTTAAGTTAAGCAAAGTTGTAATTGGCTGGATAAAAGAAATCTTAAAGGTGACCCTAGGTTCAGATGATAATGGACAGACACAGCAAGAGGAAATATAAGAGAAAGGTAAAGAGAAATGGAAACGAAACATTGAAAGAAACACATAAGATCAAGAAATCCTTATCCGAAGCACATTGCTTCATTCGCATACACTCGAACCCTCGGCCCTACCATTTTGATGATTGATGCAGAATTTCCTGCATCAATTTTCCTCATTTCTTTTCAACATGTTACAGCTGAATCACTTTATAGTTGACTCACTTTTATGCAGAACCAACAGAATGATGAGGCAAAAAATAAAACCAGTTTGCATGGAAAGTTCAACATATGGATCATGAAATTAAACAAAGTAGTCTAGCTCTAGAGCACTGCATGATAGCTAACAGGGCCAGTGACAAAATAAGAGAAACCAAAAAAGAAAATTTGCAACAAAAAAAAAATTACAAAATAATAATAAAGAAGAAACAGAAGCAAATCCCCTATCTTTTCATGCTACAGTTGATCTTGCACAAGGTTATCAGCAGGAGCACCAGAATGCACAGTGAAAGGATTGAAAATGCCACAGAAAAGGTGATAAATCCTCCACTGGGAAGAAAAAAATTACTTAATATATGAATTTCTGAATGGCATAGTAAAGATCACTTCAGCTTTTGATTACTACTTTAAGCAAATACATTTGGAAAAAAAAAAAACTAGTAAGTTGCTTAAAGAAATATTTATCCAATATCAGCCCATACTATTTTGGGCACAACATATAGGCTCAAATGCATGAATTTCATGGGAAAAAAGAATTAAGAATAGAAGCACCAGTTAATTTCACAAAGGTCTTTTACCATTTTGGCAGTAACGCTTAGTTTAGACAAACTTAAGAATAGGAAAAACAAGTAAATCCCTTCCCTCTTGCAATGCATCTAACTAATTCACAAAAACTAAAGTTTAAAAAACTTGATTTTTCCCATTTGTCTACAGGTGAGAGAATTCGAAGGAAATATGATAAGTAAAACTGAGTAATTTTCAAAAACAACAAGGAGTGATTTAAATTTCTAACACTTATCAAACAAGGCAAACTATACATGTTAACTCTCTACCAAAAGCACAATTTCTATACTATCAACCTCCTAAAATGTTTATCTACCACGGGAAAAAAACAAGTGCTTAAGCTATTTCAGGAAATCCAGGAATAGAACCTATGCTTCACTTTACAAGGCATGTGTAAAATAGGAAAATAGGACAAGGAATGCAAAACTATTTAACATGTGTAATTGTTTTCTAAAGCAAAAGAAAAAAAAAACAAGTGAGACAAAAATGGAAAGTGATGACAAGTGTTTTTTTTTTTTTTTTTATACTTTTACATAATTCCTTCTAATCTCTACTATTTGTAATCTGTTATTCTAATTTCTTCTATAAAATAATAAAATAAAATAAAAATTATTTCAAAAAAAAATCTTTAATTTAATTTATAATATAAATTAAATTTTATTTAATTAAATAAAATTCTGTTTAAATTTTAACAATTTAAGATATTTATAAATTTTTTATTAATTTCTAATAATAAATATTGTAAATATATTATTTAGTATAAAGTGCAAGCAACATATATGACCAAAAAGACAGTCCTCGTTATGGGTGAGCAATAGCCGAACTGATCCGAAAACCAAACCAAAACCGACAATTCTGTTCGGTTTAGTTTGTAATTTTTCAAAAACAAAAAATTCAGGTAAGAATTAACCAAAATTTTTTAATATATATATTGTTCAAATATTCCACAAAATTATATGTGGTTTGGTGGAAAGTGCATCCATTTTGGTCCAGGAGGTTCGAACCACTTTCTTTTTTAATTTTTCAAATTCGGTTAACCAAAAACCACACAGAATCAGTCCGTTTGGTTCCTAAAAGTCCAAAAAATTCGGTCGGTTTGGTTAGGAACCCAAAAAATTCGGTCAGTTCGAAAATGCATAGGCCTAGTCCTTGTTTTACTATTATCATTTAAAGGATAACAACACCACAACTGACTGTTGATTTCTCTAATCTCAATGGCAAAAATAAGTGCAATACGTCCAATTAACACAATAAATTAAAAGGAGGAAACCCACTGGTGTATTTGTGCATGTCTACTCATATAAGCACATTATAATACTAGGAAATTGAAACTTTGAAGTGTCTAATAGAAAATTCAATGTTTAAGACTATTTATAGCAAAAAATTTTTCTTTTATCAAAAGAATGAACCTACAATCTTAATAAAATCAACATTCATGTCCATGTAAACTGTCTACCACACCACGAAGAGAAAGCAATGAAAACCACTTGCGATGAATCTTTTAGTCAACTTACTGAAAGTAAGTTCCAACATGATGTAGGAAAAATTTAAGGAAATCTATTCTAAAGTTGAAATTGTGGAAATGAAATCAGTGGAAAATAAATTTCAAATCTAAAAGGAATGGCAAAATATGAAAGGAAGAGTAAGCTTTTAAGAATCACACCTTGAAAGGTTTAGGGTTGAACTGGACCACACAATTCAAATAGTAAATCTACAAAAATTTATTAATTGAAATAACTTGGCTCTTTAAAATGAACTATTACAAGCGTAGGTATTTATACGCTAAGAATTAATCCTAATACTATTAGAAATAACCTAAACTATCCCAAACTAAAAAAACTCCCAAACAAGAACTTTAAATAAAAATAAAGACTTCCTAAACAAATCTAGAGCGGTGTTCTATCAAAGTTAAAAATTACAAAAATACCCCTGTCCTAGTAAATCCGGAATCTTGTACCAAAAATCTGACAAAACAAATTTTTTGATCCTTGTTTTTCCTAAACTTTTCCCTACCTGCATCATTCTCCCTTGGTTGAAGAAAACAAGAATGAAATGCCTAAGAAACAAAATTAATAATGAGCTAGAATGCCATTCCTCCTTTGTGATCATTGGTGACAATTGAAACACTTGAAAATTACCCTTAGCCTCATCCACGAACTCATTGGGAATAATAAAGTCCACCTTTTGAAAATTAGGAATAGAAACCAGAAATTCAGCATCTTGAACATCAAGATCATGCTTTTCTTTTACTTCAAGTTTCATCTTCACCTTTCCAAGCAATGCACTTCAAGCATCAGCTTGAACTTCAAAATTCTTCCTTGCTTTGGCTAGTTCTTCATGGCCCCATGTCTTGCATATGCAATCTTTGATGCATATTTTAATTCTATGTCACCCTTCCATATTGATTAGTTTGTAGAAAAGCGATTGCAACTATTAAAAGACCTTGTGCAACAAAATAATTAATATGAAAGGGTGATAGAAAATCAAAATATGCATCAGAATTTACATATGCAAGACATAGGAGATTAAGTACCAGCCAAAGCAAGAAGAATTTTGAAGTACAAACTGATGCTCCAAACACATTGCTTGTGAGGTGAAGATGAAACTTGAAGTAAAAGAGAAGCATGATCTTGATGTTCAAGATGCTGAATTTGTAGTGCATATTCCTAATTTTCAAAAGGTGGACTTTATTACTCCCAATGAGTTCGAGTATGAGGCTAAAGGGAGTTTTCAAGTGTTTTGATTGCCACCGATGATCACAAAGGAATGGCATTTCATCTTATTAAAATTTTGTTTCTTAGGCATTTCAAAACTCGAGCTCGAGTTTTCTCCAACCAAGGGAGGATGGTGCAGATAAGGAAAAGCTTAAGAAAAACAAATGCCAAAGAATTTTGTTAGATTTTTATAGGAATTAGGATTTACTAGGACAAGGGTACTTTTGTAACTTCTAACTTTGTTGGAATAACACTCTAAATTTATTTAGGAAGTCTTCATATTCATTTAAAAGTCTTGTTCAGGAGTTTCATTGGTTTAGAATAGTGTAATTTATTGCTAGTTTTTTCTAAGAGTTCAAATTATAGTTGTATTTGGATTAATTCTTAGCCTATAAATACTTGGGCTTGGAATAGTTTATTGAATGAGCTAAGTTACTTGAATTAATAAAAATATGGCAGACTTGCTATTTGAATTGTGTGGTTCAATTCAACCCTAAACCATTCTAGGTGTGATTGTTAGAAGCCTTCCCTTCCTTTCATATCTTTCCATTACTCTTACATTGAAATTTTAAATTGCAGATTTGTTTTCCATTACTTTTCGCAATTTCAACTTTAGAATAGATTCCGCTAAATCTGTCCTACATCACAACATCAATCTAAAATGCTTTATATGGGCACCAAGAGAAATCACAAAACCTACACACAACTAAAGGAACTATATTCTGTTTTATTGAACATTAAAGGACTATAATTTAAGGACACCATCAAAACACCATGGATTTTCAATGTCACAATGTTTTCCTTGATATTGGAGTAGGAATATTATCGTACTGCATTATCATCTCTTAAACTATGAATTTTTTTTAATTTTAACTAGAAAATAAGACGATTGTGTTAACATTATATTTTTTTATAAGATGAGGTATTTATACACCTAGTACATAAAACTATATAGTTTAGTCCTATATGGCTTAATATCAAATACTTTGTATTATTTGATCAGTATCAAATAAATGAATTTAATTATAAGTACAGATATATTCTTCCATTAATATATCCTGTGTAAAAAGTTTTAAAAAAAAATTGTTGCTGGTTTCAGTTCTTGGGTTTGGTCTTTTTCCAAATCAATTTCGTTTGAGGATCAGTTCAGATAGGTGCCCAGAACCACAATTTTAACCATACTGAAACAGTAATAATATTTAATGAAAATAACTTTTCCATCCTTTAATAGGAGAACCTTTCGTTGCTATTTGTGATGAACTACATGACAGTTACACTGCTATCCTAAGATGCACAGAAATTTCAACTAGTAGGCATTTTCACGTTTCGGAAACGTTTCTGTACCAGGAACCACCTTGGAAATGTTTCAATCCACAAATTTGAAAAATTAGAAAACATGTTTCCAACTTTAAAAATACATTTTTTTTAGATTTTTCCTAAACAAGAAAGAAAATAAATTAAAAAGGAGTTTTATATTTTTCTTAAGTACAAAAAGTAATTTATAATTATTGTATTAATTGATAGTAACTAATGAGTAATTTTTATATATTAATATTTATCTATATACCCCTATATTTTTAATATTTACATGTTTCCTTCACATTCCCATTCTCCTATACCTTTAGAAAATGTCGTTTTCTCGTATCCATTTCCACGTTTCTTTTTCCCTTAGTAACTAAAAGTAATTGAACGACTTATAATAGAAAAACAAAATTAAAAAGACTTAAAACAGATCTTAATTTGGGTCTGGTGAGGTTGGGAGTGATGTTTAGCCTAGTTTGGTTCTAGTACTTCACATTAATGGATTTGGCCTCTCCAATAGCAGAGCTCAGGCATACTACTTTGCTGTATGCTAACCCATCTTTGTAATAAAGCTTAGCAATATATGCATGATGATTAAACCTTTCTCAACAACCAAATATTCTAGGATTCTATATGAAGAGAAATGAAGATAAAACATGAAACAGAAACCTCAATGCAAGTAACAAACAGAAAAAAAAAAAAAAAAAAAAAGGGTTGGAAACAAACAAAGATTGAACATCCAATAGTCTGTTTTCCTGTTGGAGAAGAGATCAATACATTGGGCCAAGAAATGCCAACATGCTCCTGAAACCCAAATATCTTGATGCAGCTCCTGCTAGTCCCTGTGAATACTCCAAGAATTAGAAATGATGAAATAGAAGGCATCAATGTTATATGTCATATGACAATAACATACAGCAAAAACAAATATTTATCACGTTAAATGACAGGTGAAGTTCGTAGAATTAATTCAGCAACTGTCTTAGCCCCCACTGTTTCACTGAAAAAGAACTAGGTGAAATTCTTTTTTTTTTTGAATGTTTTATTTTTTTTTATTTTTTTTTTTTTTGAAAAGGCTTATTTTTTATTGTTTGACTGCAAACTAGAAAGTACCTGGAAAATCTTTTTAGCTTTTGAGTTGCATAGGAATGTTTCAATCATCCAAGAAACATGCATACTTTATATGAGATTCAAAAAAAAAAAAAAAACTCAAGGAAAAGAATAAACTGATAAACCGTAGCAGCTAGCGCAAAGGCAAATGGATGGTTTCAAACTAGCAGTTGGAGATGGCAAGTGGTGGTTGGTTGCCTAATGAGTATTGTTTCTATGCAATTCCTTATAGGCTTTTGATTTTTCTTTCATAAGTTTGTGAAAGTCCAAAAAAGGACTTGCCATTGCACAAGCAAAAATATTTTTCATTGAAAATGTGCAAGTTTTCCCTTTAAACAAGAAGACATTCTCATTGACTGATTTTCGGTTTCATAAATGCCCCTAAACAAACACTAAAATGTGAGGAATATGTTTCTGGGAAACATTTTGTCTAATTATTGCACTGAAAAATGGGTTTCCAAAAATTTCATATTATCTTAAAGTCAACCCATTATTTTAAAAAATGATGGAAATTTTTCAAAAAATTATATCCATCTATAATGACATAATCACCTGCTTTGCTGCAAGCAAGGCTGCCCTAGATTCCAAATTGATGGCAGCTAATTGTCCACCCTGAGTGTGTAGAAAGAAACAGATAAATGATAATGATCTCTTGCTATACCATCCAATACAGAATCTCAACCAAGATCACTACAAAAATATGAAAAAAAAATAAAAACTAAAAGATTGCAGCAAGATGGTAAACATATTCAAACAACTAGTTGTAGCCAAATCACTTAAAAAAGAAATAGTAATTCAATCTGAACAACATGAAAAAATAAGGTTTGTGCCTGGTGTGCCTCAGGTGCATGAGGTGTGCCTCAGGTGCATGAGGTGCACCTTCATCAACTATGTTAGACACTCAATAATGGGCATGAAACTTGGGAAATGAACCTAGATCACATCTCAAGTACCTCCTACTCCATTGAATTCCCAAAGTCAGCATTACTCACCGCTGACAGTTGTGGAATTCCCTAAATTGTAGGATGTAAATTACATTAGGCAATACATTTAGTTTCTTATTTTTAGCCTTTGTTTTTCCAATTTCCTATGTTAGAAACATTATATAACTAATTTAGTAACTCATAAATGAATCAATGAATGAAAAAACAAAATTAAAATCTCCTCTCTTATCAAAATCACTCACATCTACAAGTCAACAAGATTCCATGTCTTTGAACACAATATTTACATATTAGAGTCCCTGAGTAACTTTTATTCATACAGCAAAGGCAAGTTTTAACTACTAAAATTTCCGGTAATAAGACAACAAAGACAAATAATTCTTTTACAGAGAATTTTATAAGAACATCTTGATGGATTGCAGGATAGGTTACATATGGGACAAAATAACTAATGAACAATTGATAGATTCTTCTGATCTTATAAGTGCAGTTCACAGAGGTCCTAAACCGCAAGCTTGTGCCAAGCAATCACACTCCTAAAATTTACATTACAATTAAAGGTTGCCAATATATATATATATATATAAGCTTGTCTGGTAATTTGGTGATCAAATTCAGAGAGGTGACAGAATTTGGTTGACAAATAATCAAGGATTCACAAGACCAAAGAATTGGTTCCACTGCAACATTTAAACCTAATTAAACAGTTTTAAATTTTCTTTGGCATAATACATACGCAGCCCCCATGTACTTGTCACTTTTTGTCAATTTGACATATCAATTTACATTTCTATATTTTAACATTTGAACTTGCCTAAAATGCAATTTTAAAATCCCTATCAGCACACGTAGCATGAAATAGCGAATCAGCACGTGTCACAATCTCAAGGGTTTAACTGATAAAAAACCATAAGTAAAAGTGTCAAACAATAAAAAGTGACAAATACAGGGGTGACAAATGTATTATGTCATTAAATTAGTGCATTTTAGGCGCGTGTAAGTGTTGAAATGGCAAAACTATAAGTTGAAGTGTCAAACTGATAAATTGTGTCAAGTACAGGGGCCGCAGATGTATTAAGCCATTTTCTTTTTATGAAGATGAAAAGCACATACCTTCTTCACAACTTCCTTCTTAATTTGATAGTTGGCAACTTCTAGAAACACCTTCCCTGATAATTTCTTAGCTAACTACAATAAGATCAAACCAGCTTAGGCACAAAAGTGACAAAACAAAAGACTTAAAGATTATATAAACTCAATAAGCTCAATGCACCTCTTACCAATTGATAGAATTTTGACAATGTCAACATACTGCCACCCTATAAAGAGGAAGTATAAGAAGTTAAAGGGATAAGCAGGGAAAAGTTCAAGTCATTTTCAACTATTAAAACATATCCATAAATATATGTCTGAAAAGATAAATACCTTTAAAATTATTGACTGGAGCTCCGGTAGCCCAAGTTTTATAGCAGCAATGGCTTGTCCATTCCACTGCCTAAGTCCAAGTTCTAAATCACTTTGATCATTGTTAACCTCCGATAGTTCCGACAAGCCTTGATCAGTTCCTGACTCTTCACTACATGAAGGGAGCAGCAATTTTGGATAATTACAGAACACTTAAAACAAATAGCCATCCACATTGATTAGCTAATATTAATATGCATCCATGACAGAAGGTGCAGTATAAGAGGTCAACTGAACAACCTCCAAATTTATACATAGAAGATACAGTGTGAACACATGACAACTTAAAAGATATTGAAGAGGATCAATAAGATGCACCTTGCATACAAAACGAGAGTATCATCTCATTGTGGAGGATCAATAAGTTAATGCAGAGTATTTTCCTACAGCATATCCTATAATTAACTAATATCACTTCTTTCCTTATCCTACTAAAACTCCCAAACTAAGTTTTATGGATTCTAAGATGAAAGAAAGATGTAGATTTTTTTTTCAAGCAAACAGAGTTCATTATTCAAGAGATCCAGAGTTCTCTTTAATGAACTCTAGTCAAAATCACCGAAATAGGTAAGCAAAGCAGGAAGTTTTAAAAGCCACAGATTGCAAGACAGATGTCAAATGATTTTGTTGTTGATTGTCCGATGAATAGAGGCCAAACAAAGGGCCATAACAGTTTTATGTGTCATTTCATACAAGTTGTATGGTACATATAAGTTTACTGTCAGGTGCTTAAACTTCAAATTAATTTTTTCCCAAATCAAAAATGGATAGAGAGGATTTTCAAAAGGAAACTTCAGCAACGGTATATATCAAAATCCAAAAAGATAAAAAAAAAAAATAAAAGCAAGGAAACCTTAGAGTTAGCATCAAACCATACTACAGAATGTGGTTCAACTTGGATTAACATCTACAGTTCTCCATGTCGATTGTAATTGTTTTTTTTTTTTGGGCCAGACCTGCTAAAGATTTAACCTTTAATCTAATTGTCAATGATTTACTATTAATTTGGTTTAAAAATATTATCACTAGCTATATTTCTCTGAATATTTAACAATTTGTGGTATAGATTGTAAGAATCTATCCAAGAGCATGTGATATCAAAGAAAATGTTAAAAAAATTTGAATTTATCAAGAAAAATTATAAGATCACCAATAATGAATTTTGAACAGATAAGGAAGAACTAGAAAAAAATAAAAAAACCTTGAATGATCTTCAAGAAGATGAAGAAAAATTTCCGCTTCCAGATCTTCAGTTGGCAACTTTTTGGAGCAAGGAATATGTAACTTTTCTCTAACAGCAAGCAAGACATTTCTATATGAAGGCCTCCAACCTCTACCATAAAAACACAGACAGATATTAGGGGTTGTTTGTTCATAAAAAATAAGGGTGGAAATCGGAATTGGAATGAGTAATTCCGATTCCTACCACTCCCCTTGTAGAGGTAAGGAATAATTTTTCATTCTCATAAAATCAAGTCAAATTAATTATAAATTTGTCAAAATTTTAAATAGTCATCTATTATTAAAATTTATGAAATATAATATTTTTTTGAAGTAATGAAATGAAATATATAAATTCATAATAATTATTATTTAATATATTTTCATATATAAATAAGATTGATTCCGATTCCAATTCCCTTGTAAACCAAACACTTTTTTATAGGATTGACTCCGATTCCGATTCCCTTGTGAACCAAACACTTTGTTAAAATTTTTATTTTATTCTTGATTCCCTTTCATTCCAATTCCGATTCCGGAGTACGAATTAAACAACCCCTTAGTTCAAATGCAATAGTCAATACGATGTCAAGATAATTAGAACTTCAATTTGCCAATAGTGTTTCTCTATTGCACCTATAAATTGCTTTATGTTGACTTGGAAATCATTAGTTCAAGTACACTTCCAACTAAGTTAAGCTACAGGCGAACTATTTGGATCCAGCTCATAGATAAATCAAACTTGGCTTGATTAAAGCCAAAGCTCATTTATTTCAAAGCTCCCAAAGGAAGAAATCTAATGTACAGGGAAGGAATACACTTATAGTACCTAGGAACGTTAATGAATTCATTCGATTTATTTTCAACTGTGTATCAATTTAAACAGAATATGCCTAGTTGAATCAATACGATAATACCCATCTGTCAATATTCAATACCTTAATGTAGACCTGGCATCTGCAGCAAGGTAAAAGAATCGAGACTCAAGAGCTGCTATAAAGGCTTCCCGCTCAGCCAGGTCGTCTTCAATCGTAGCATAGTCGGTGTCTAACTTACTATTCGTCATGGATTTCAGCAAAGGACTGAAGAAACTGTGATATTCCCAAATCCAAAGCAAGTTTAAAGTTTGTATTAAAAAAAAGACAATCGACTGCCGAATTTGAGTCAAATAAAAAGAAAAGACCTGGGACCAAATAGAATTTTCTCAAGCTCATATAACTCAGAGTCAGTGGCTAGTTCAAGCACCGATCGTAGCTCAGCATCAAATGCACCATGGCCTTCTCCTGATATTGCGGCATGACTACAACGTACGGTCTGCAAGTGACCCTTCCTCTCCCCAAGTGAGTTAAGAATCTGCAGCGCATCAATGCGAGAAAATGTGGAAATGTATGCCTGTGAAGTGATGAATCTTAGTGCCGGAGGAGTATGTCTGTGTGTGTGTGTGGGTGCGTGAGTCCAAGGCAAAGAAAGGTGAAGAGCCATAGAAGCGGT
>CATIWK010281397.1:0-17004 GCA_949634005.1 Mallotus japonicus
ATCTCTGAAGACGGCTTCTGGGTACCTCCGTGGAATCTAGTTGCTGTAAGTGTGTCCCGGCTTTCATCTGGGTGGCGACTCCATCTCCGTTAATGGGCCCAAAGCCCATATTCGTATATCCTAGTAGGCCCTGAGCTTACACAATGTCGTGGTCGCCAACACTTGGGTGCACGCTAAACCCCGCCGCCTACAAATTTATTTCATATTGCATATGATTTTTTTTTGTTATGAATATTTTTATGGTAATATTTAATATCCACTTAAGTGAGAAATGTATATATTTAATGTTGTTAAATATAAAAGATTAAAATATCTTGTAAGTATTATTAGTATTTTATAGTTAATTGTAGTTATTTATTGTTTAAAAGGGTATTTTATTCATTTTATATGGTATTTAATGAAAAAAACCTAACTAACAAAAGTTATTAAATGTTATCAGAATAAAAGTTGAGAAAGATAAAAGTTCGACTTTTAAATAAGATGGAGGCAAGTGTAAATTAGGTCAAATTTCAAGAAGAAAAGTATAATTTGCTCTTTTACAAAAGCTGAATTCATCACATAGTTCATCATAAATGGTAAAAACTACATTTGAGGTAATAAGTTCTTCCCAACTAAACAAATATGTATGTTTAAAATACGTATGGTCAGCGAAGTAGTAGTACAGTGATCGTTTCTGTTCAAAAGTATCATAAAATATAGAATTCAAATTTTACCTTTGTTGATTTATAGAATTGATTTCCACCTTAATTAAAAAAAGAAGTTTATTTTTTCTATTATATAATTCATTATTATTTAAATTATATGACCTTTATGTTAAAAGAAAAAATACAATATTAGTATAAAAATTAAAAATAAAATATGTGGGTTTTTAGGACTTAATCACTGTTCAAAAAAGGAAGTCATTCTTCAGTACAAACATTTATATGTATAGAAATAAAATTATAACCATTAGATTAATACTTATTTAATAATAGCCATTGATGTAAATTATGGATATTGATACACAAGGATAATGAATGGTTGTAATTAAATAAAAAATAATCTAACGGTCATAATTTCATTTATATAGATACAAATGTTTTGTATTGTAACAAGAGCTCAAAAAAAAAAAGAAATTAATTGTATAAAATGAAAAAGGAAAAAGGTCCAAAAATGACCCTAATATTTACCTCAATTTTCACTTTGGCACTTTATATTTTTTTAAGTCCAATTATACATCACACTAAAATTTTCAAATTTTGTACATTTAAACACAACTTATGACAACGTTAATTTTTTCCATTAGAACCAGGGGATAATATGTCAAAATTTGACCTTTGTATTTACCCCAGTTCTCATTTTAAGAAAAAAATTGAATTTAGTATTTCAATAATTTATTTTAAAATTTTAAAAACAAATTATTTGAACTTTAAGTTTTAACTATTTTTAAAATTGAATTAGAATTCTTAATTAATATATGAATTATAAATTAATAAATTATTTTCTAATGCAAAATGATTGAATATTTTTTTTTATCTTTTATGTGGTATTAAAAACATATATGATAACTTTAATCATAAATAAATTAATTAATTATATGAATTTATTTTAATATGTATATTTTTTTGCACTACTAGAATAATAAAAATTGAAACTAAAATCAATAATAAATAGTAAAATAATTTATTAACTAAAATCAAATAATTAGTTTAAATTATATTTTAACTTATATGTAGAATTGAAATAAAAAAATTAAATTAAATTTTATAAAATAATTAAAATTTGAAATTTAAATAATTTATTCCTAACATTTAAAATAAAAATAAATTATCAAAATATTAAATTTAAATTTTTTCAAAATAAAAAACATAAAGTGCCAAAATGAGAATTGGGATAAACATGAGGGTCATTTTTGGACAGTATCCCTTGGTTCTAACGAAAAAGGGATAAGATACAAATTTGACCTTAATCTTTAAAAATTGGATTATATTTATTTAACGAATTGTTGCAATTAAGTCCTAAAAATTAAAGAAAAGTTTAATTTTAATATTAATTAATAAAAAGTAGTTTGAATAACAATGATAATTGATGAAATTACTTTTAAAATATACATTTATGAAGTTTTTTAAATTTTTTAAATTTTAATTTTATAAAAATCATTTTTAATATTTTTTGAAAATTAAAAAGTTAAAAGTAATTTTTATAGATCTAAAAATTTTTTAAAATTTTACAATCAAGACATACACATTTAATAAAAAAGAATTACAAATTTTCTATGAACTCAATAATTTGTTAAATTTTTTTAAAATTTTAAAATGTTCTATAAATTAAAAATTTTTGAAAATATTGTGTATAGAATATTTTTTTATTCTTTTTTCTTAAATGTATATTGCTTGGTTTCTAAAATTTTTAGATCTAAATTTTTTTTTAACTTTTTTGAAATTTTCAAAAATATAAAAATATATTTCTACAAACTTAAATTTTTTTTAAAAAAATTTTAAAACTTCATAAATATTTATTTTAAAAGTAATTTCATCAAGTTGCATTATTATTCAAGCTATTTTTTTTAATTAAAGTTAAAGTTAAACTTTTCTTTGTTTTATAGGACTTAATTGCAACAATTTTTTAAAAAATGGTCCAACATAATTCAATTTTTAAAGATTAAGGTTCAATTGGAATGAAAAAAAATATTGAAGTCAAAGATAAATATCGGGGTAAAGTTAAGGATCCAATTTGTACCTTATCCGCACGAAAAAAAATGTAACACCCTCAAATGTTGTGTTTTATATACATCATATTTGGAAACTTCAGGATTATAATTGGACCTCAAAAAACATAAAAGTATAGAAGTGAGAATAGAGGTAAACACTAAGGTCATTTTTAGACCTGTTCCTAAGTAATTGCCAGTCTGCCACACCTTAAACGACGACGTTAACCGAGCCACCATCTGATCCACAAGCATCGTGTGGTTGTGCAGGACCGGCCCAAATCGGCAGACGTGGCCCATTTTAAACTAATACGGTTTACGATTTGGAAACTGCAGAAAATATTAATATTAATTTTTTTTTTAAAAAAAAGAAAAAATTGGCTGCCATGGAAGTTGCAGTCTCTTCTTCTTCTTCTGCTTGCATAATTCTCGCATCTCCATTGAACACAAAGATTCTCTCTAAGAACAGAGTAATCGCTAATTATTCAAAATCAACGGCTAGGGTCCGCTTGATCAAAAAAGGGTCACCGAAAACGAGAATTACAGCTATCAATGGCGTTTCGGCTGGAGCAGATGCAGCCCAGCAGGTGGAAGTTACGTGGCAAATTATTGTTGGAGCTATAGGTTTGATTTTATATTAATTATTTGATTAATTATATTTTTTTTTGAAAATCTTTTATTTCTTGATGTTTTTTTTTTTATTTAAAAAATCATTATGTGCAGCTGGATTAACACCTTTTGTAGTAGCTGGAATTGAGTTCAGTAAAAGAATAGTAAGTGAACAAATATTTATGCCACTCTTTAACATTAGAATATTTATATTCATTTATTTTCAAATATTAAGGAGTTCGAATTTAACTCAACAGTTTATTTGAGTAGCTTGAGTTTGACTTTATAATAATGGAGTCGATTTTAAATCTTTTTTAAATTATTTTCAAGTAATTCATAAGTCGGCTTAATTCAGTTACACTTCTAATACCATTACCGGACTACATTCCTACCGGTTAACAACATTAGAATATTTATATTCATTTACTTTCAAATATTAAGGAGTTCGAACTTAATTCAACAGTCTATCCGAGTAGCTCGAACTCAACTCAGTAATAATATAGTCAATTTCAATTTTTTTTTTAAATTAATTCCGAATAACTCATAAGTGTGGTTGATTTAGTTACATTACTAATGCCACCACTGGGCTACATTTTTAACGAAAATTAAAAAAGGGATTTTATTGGTGAATGCATTTGACAATTGATAATATATCAGATTGCACAGAGGAGATGTGAAGTATGTGGAGGATCTGGACTTGTACTAAGGGAGAAGGACTATTCTCGTTGCCCTGAATGCGGTAATTTAATTAAGATTTCATATACATTTTATTCCACTTTATTTATTTATTTGATTTGTTTTCTTCACATAAGTTTTGAGAATTCAAAAGAAGATTACAGTCTATTACGGTGTGATGAATCCTAACTTGTACATGCTAACCATGTCTTGATAGCTAATTTAAGGTTGAGAATATAATAATTAATATGTGTTTTTGAAACTATTTGATCTTTGGCAGGAGGGTTTCTACCATGGCAGTCATGGAAAAGATTTTTCTCTGGTTAAATTTTCTCAATGTTATATTGGTAGCTTATATATATATAAATAAATATAAATATGCTCATGTTTTGTATATATTTGGTATGTATTTGATCTAAAATGTTGTTGAAATGTTTGATTATGTCTATTTATTTCTAGGTTTTCTCCAAAAAAAAAAAATGTCTATTTATTTCTAGGAGAATTGTATCAAAGACTAGCCAGTTGTTCTAACTAATTGGTTTTAGAAGGAATTTGGAGTTCAAAAAAGTGAAAGGATTTTGCAATTACTAATTATATTTTTCATCTTTTTGTAGCTTCTTCACATTTTTCATTGCAGTTCTTGTTGTTTTCTTATTTTGCAATTTTTAATTTTTTTTCTTATGTATTGAGATGGAGGGAGATTCAAATTTTATAATCTTTTCTCAAAAAGGAAAAATTACGGATTTATGTATATATTTTTTTATTAAATTTAATATCTTCCAATGTTAGAAATAAATAAAACTTTTAGATATGCCCTCATTTTTCACAATTCAAAGAATTCAATTATGATATTATTCATATTTATATTCATTTTTTCAACTTTCGGCATTAATAATTCATTAAATTTTAATTAATCCAATTCATGATTTGGGTAGGATTTTAAGGGTGATAAGAAATTTCTCAAACTAATTTAATGTAATTATATATACAATAACTTAAATTCAAAACTTTGCTTAAATAAAATAACCTTCTATCAACTGATTCCAACAATCATTGCTTAATTTTTTTTTTTTTGAATTTACTTTGGTAGTTGAATACATCACTCAACCTTTCCTTATAATTAATTCCATTTTCATTTTGTGTTACCGGACCACCAACTTTTGTATCACTTCACAAAATTTTGAAAGTATGATAAACAAAGCTCTCCCATCAATTCTTAGAAATACAAATTAACTTTGAATACATATTATCATTAAATTACATATATTGACCACCGGTATGTTGCATAATACTTATATTTTTAGAGAAAGAAAAATATTTTTTGAGATTTGACAATAGTATATAGAGAACCAAACATATCTATAATCCCTTAAAACGTGATTTTAGTACGAGCACAACTTACAGTTGATTAATTATGATATTACAAAGTTATTGCCAAATTTTTTCTTTTTGTCATTGATGGCTTGAAATATCACTCTTAATGTTGCTCTAATCCTGAACAATTCTATTTGCTCATAGAATTTATTAAAGGAAAATGATATGTTATTTTAGGCCAATTATTAATTAAATTCTACTTTTTTAGTTTGCTTTTTCAACTTTATAAGTTCTGTCAATTCTATCCAATTTTGTTTGAAAGATCTAATTGTATTTTTAAAAATTACTTTCAGATTCCTATAAAATAAAGTTGACAATTATTAAATTTTTTTCTTTTTTAAAAAATAAAATTTGAAAAATATTTTCCAGTTTTAATTTTACCATTTTTGAAATAAATTTAAAAATTAATTTTTAATTTTTTGTATAAAATTTTAAATTTTTATGTATCAATAAAAAATAATAAGAAAAAAGTGATAACTTATGAATAAATTTATTATATGGACTAAAATTAATAAAAATAAAAATCAATAAAGTAAGCGCTTTTAACTATCACTATAAATCATAATAAAATTCTAATTTTTTTTATTTTTTTTATATTTTTAGAAAAGCTAAATATATTTTATATTATTGACTAATATTTTTAGTATCACAAATTTTTTTTTATCTAATACTTTTTTGATTTGACCTCTATTAGAAAAATTCCAAAATAATATGGTTGAAAGTTGAGAAGTAAATTTTAAAGATTTTTTATGAAAAATTTAAAATTTATGAAAATATTTAGAAATTAATTTTTAAATTTATGTCAAGTGTGATAAAATTAGAATTTAAAAAATTTTCTCACATTTTATTTTTTATAGGACAAAGAGGATAAGAATTTAATAAGTGTCAAATTTATTTTATAGGGATCTAAAAATAATTTTTAAAAATATAATTAGGTCCTTTAAATAAAATTGGATACAATCGATAAAATTTATAAAGTTAAAGGAACAAATTGAAATGACTTTTAAAATAAAATTTAATTGATAATTGACTCAAAATTCAGGATATATTTGATGATTTTTCTTCTTTTTTTAATCATTAATTATCCGCTTGCCCTAAGGGGCAAAAATGCTGGTACTGTTTTTATGTTGCCCTAACATCAGAATTATTGTATCAAACTGTTGAAAATATTGTTTCTAATGTTGCCGGCATATTCTTGCCGAATTCATCTGGTGGGTGTTAGGGATTATCGGCTCGCAAAATTGCTTTAGTGGTTGCCTATGAAGACTAGTATTTACTCTAAAAAATTCAAATTATATTTGGGATGTTTTCAAAAGCGTTTATTGCATAGATTTTAATAATAATTATTATGTTTTGGTTAATTATAATTATTATTTTGGTTGTTAGTCTACATAACTTTTTTCTTTTTAAATTATTCATTCTGCCATCGATCATGCGCAATTATATATAAAATCATTCTCAATGTTGCCATATTAGTTATCATTTATGATATCTAGTCTTTATTTACATGAAAGTTAACTTATAATTGGAAGTCCGATCGTCCGATCTTTCATTATTAAATTTCTAGTTATAAATAGTTAATATTAATGTCATCATAACAGCTATCATTTTTGAGTTTCGCTGCTCTAAACGTCTTTATCACCAATTTAATTATTGTTATTATGATTTTTCACTACAAAATGTATTCTACTATATATAAGAACAAGTTTGAAGACAGTTATTGTGATCGGGTCTCGCATATATATAACTCGCAATGGAAAATAAAACTCTTTATCCATATTTCAATAATATCTTACTATTTTGTTTATTGTTCCGTTATTACCACCATTTTCATTGTTGCGAGATTGTACTCCTTTCAACATAAAAATTTTGTAATAATCAAAAAGAATCTGAAAAGTAACGATAAAAATAGAAAAAGAGATAAAATATGGCTAATTTTCAAATAAAAATCATAAGATGAAAACGCAAATTATAGTATAAGAAGCTAGGTAAGGCAAGTTGGTGTCCTTAATTTGCACCTTCTGAACTTACATTTGTCTGAAAGCACAGCTCAGTAAACATATGGCAACACATGATGGAGAATCCGGGTCCATCAGACCCCCTTAAAAAGCAGGCAAGAGTTAGCACATTGTTATGTCCGTCTCTTAGATTGATAAGGTTGATTTAGGGTTAGGGTTAAGGTTAAGCAAAAGGGAGAGGAAGAGTGAAAGATCATGGCTTCTGCAGAGAATAGAGTGAGGCTGATGATGGGTTCATCACCATGGTCTACTCTTCCTAGCGAGCTATTGGCTTGTATAGGCAAACGCCTTGATGCCCACTTCGATCTTCTTCGTTTCCGTGCTGTCTGCCACTCATGGAGAGCTTCCATTCCTGCTCCAAAGAGATCACCACCTTTGCCTGTGCACCTTCGCTTCATGACTGATGGTTCTATAGATGATCTTGCTACCTACAATGTCGCTCGACGAACCATCTTTCGAATCGCGCCTGAAGATTCTGGCCCTGAAGGGTATCCTCCTAACACAGCCTGGTTAATCAAGGTGCAAGAAGAAAGTGAGGGAAACAAGATGCGAGTCATAAATCCCTTCACAAGGCTCCAAATGCAGAGCCTACCAGACACATTTCCAAAAGAGTTGAACATGCTAAACTTCCGCATCACTAAGATAAGTAGTACTTACAGTATCGATCGATTTGATAATGCTTATTATTCTGACGAGGTGTTTACTGACTCGGAGATAGACACAGACACGGAGGTTGATGCTGCCTTCGATGTTAATGCTGGTGCTGTTGTTGAAGATGATGATGAGGATGAGGATGATGTCAACGACGGAACTTTATGTTCTAAGGTGAAGTTCACTTGTGATCCTAACTCAGATAACATTGTTGATCAACGAGTATTTTCCATCATTGATGGAGAGCTTTTTGTGATGAAAACCGGCGATCACCATTGGAAGTCTGTGGACTGTGCTGATACTTATCGAGATCTTACCAACTTTAATGGAAAAATATATGCTGTGATTAGAAATGGTCTTGCTTCTATAAACACTAGTGTTCCAGCTTCTTCACCGCCAACGCCTCGCGTTATCCTTCCTCCAAGACCTTTCAACGGCGAAAGGTACCTTTTAGAATCATGTGGCGAGCTTTTCTTGGTCTCTAGAGAGCTTAGCATGTACCAAGATCAAGTTTTGTTTGACGAAGACACCACATACTTTGTTAAGAAAGTTGATGGTGATTTTGTACCATTCAAATTTGCTGTGTTTAAGCTGAACGATGCTAATGACGATCCATCCCCGTCCTTGTATAGATGGGAAGAGGTGAGTGACATAGGTGACAGAATATTTTGTGTGAGTAGAGACTGCTCGTATTCTATTGCAGCTCAAGATTTTGCAGGCTGCAAAGGCAATTGTATCTACTTCATTGATGAACTTGAGGATGGGTATGATTATTGTGGTGATCTAGTTGATGATAACGACATCTTTGTTTATAACTTGGAAGATGGTGAAGCTGGACCTCTTGCTTCTTTCCCTGAATTTCCTAACATATTCTGGCCTCCACCGGTGTGGTTCAGGGCAAATGATCCACCTGCAGCAGCTCCAGAAACCTGAAGGTAATTGAATTGAATTTTTCAGTCATATATGTGGGATTTATTATATACATTTTGAAGCATATGTTTATTTGCTGATTAATGATGTTTTTATATACCTAGAAACTTAAATATAATTATGTGATAAAGTTAAATTATACTAAAAAAAGTAATTTACTCAATCGTTGTAGTTCCAACTAAAAAAGTTAATTTTAGAGAAGTCGAAATTACAAATGTAAGACAATGATTCTTAAACATGTTTGAACAATGTAACTTGTGCAAATGAGCAAACTGTACCTAATCCAAGTGCAAGTAGCTGGTTCCTACTGTTAACTTTGTTGATTGGTGTACATATATACATATATATATATAGTACTAGCTAGTACATACTGTTTCATTGATCAGCTGGCTATATCTTAAGTTTCTGATCAGCATAAAACTTGAAAGTTTCTAAACCAGCTTATATTCCTGTCTGTAATTACAATTGCTTTTAGTACATGGGTAAACAATGTGTGTCTTGAACAAAGTAGTCGTGTGTTGTGTGGAAACAAGGTTGAGCTCTCTTATTGATTATAAGATGGTATTTAAACATTCATGAGTCCTTAAGGTCGAACAAGAACTGATTCTAATTCACTTTTAGCTATGCATAACTAATGATTAAGCTAATCTCCTACTTTTTGGGTTAATCAACTCGAAGATATTGTTACTGTTCTGTTTACTTATATATAATCATCTTGATCCTAATGTTTCTATATATATACATATACACTAACCATTGATTTCAGTTGAGGAGATGGTTCCAGCGCTTATGCTTCATCTACCAACATTTCTACTCTTTGCTGGAGCCTAGGAAGGAGCACACAGATCAGGAGTTGAAGGTTCTGAGTTGGGAACATGAACATCTGATGTTACTGTTGTTGTTGTTTGCTCTGAGAATAATATTAATAGGTTTAGTAACTTTTAAGTTTCAGTCTGCTTGCTCAAATAAATGTAGAACTCCTTGTGTCCTGCCTTTTGGAGGCTACTTTTAAGTACTTGCGTTGCTGCTTAAGACAATTAAAGCCTTTGTGTTAAACTCTCCATTTATATATATGGAGACCAGTTGCTTCTTTAAATGAATGTTTTTGCTTATTCTAGTTCTTGCATTTTTTATCTTGTGGTGATTGATTGGTACGTACGAGAGGTTCAAGTGCCTCTGTGAGGCTTTATGCCCTTCCAGCTGCTGTTGGTTGGCTTTAGATTTACAGCTTCATCTCTTGTTTGGGTAGGTTTCACACTTCACAATTCACACTGTGCCTCAGCTTTTGCATCCATTTGGGCAGCGCATTACGCGTAGTTAGGGCAAAATTTAAGAAGGTGGACGGTTCGAATATTGTTACCTTTTATCGTCGTGCATGGATATTGTTACTTTTTATCGTCATGCATGGATAATATTCTATGTTATATATTAATACATTGTTTTATTATGTATTGAATATATATAGAATGCTTATGAGAAAAATTAAATATTGTTTAATTTTTGTAATTTATCTTTTAGTAGATTTTTTTCTTCAAAACTTTGTTAAAAGATTTTTGAAATTAAAAGTTTTATAATTGTGACAACTTACTACATAAATGTCATTTTTTTCATCTACAAATCCACATTGTGCCTTTTCTTACAACAGTTTGTGAATGTTACAATTTAACCTTAATAATTAAAGGTTGATTGTTCTTTCTCAATGCTTGAAGTCTATATATACGCCATTTTTTTTGCCAAAAATTGGTCCTTTCTTTTTTTTTTCTTTTGTTTATTTTATGTTATTTTCTCAAAATAAGTAGTACTTTATTTAAATCCAGGATTAAATTCTTATTTAATTTGTTTATCTTTTTTTGAAGATTTTGCTCTTTTAACGAGAGATTTCTGGGTTTTGAAGAAAAATTCCATCTTTGAAAACTTATTATAAAAACATCATATATTTTCATCAACATTCTACCTTGTGCCTTTTCCTTTTAATAATTCCAGGATCTAATATTTTAAAAATTTAAAAGTAAATGTTACAATTTGATTAGTTAGCAAAAATACCTCATTAATTAATGGTTGAATGTTGTTTCTCAATGCCTCATAAGTGTTGAAGTCAATATATATATGTATATGCTACTTTCCTTTCTTCAGGTACTTCATCATTACATGATTTCTTCATAATCTTGAATTCTGTATGTATGGCTGCTGCTCTGTATCTGACCATGAAAATTTGCCTTTTTAATTGCTATCTACGGTCAGGAAATCATTAGCTACATCCAAATTTAAATCAAAAGATCTTATACACCTACCTCGTATCTTCACTTTCCATCAAGGATTTTTTATACCTTCTAGAGTTACTTGTATTATTTTTTTTCCAGCACTGCATCAAAAATTAAAAAAAATGGAAAAAAAATCACCCAATATTCTTATAAAGAAAAAACAATTAATTAACATGTTATTATTTTATATATCACAAATATATTTTTTAAATATATTAGTTAAATGTAAAAATAATATTTATTGATATTTCGATGATTAGATTACATGATAAATTAATATAAAAATATTATATTAAATAGAAAATTGTTTTAAAAAATTTTATATTTGACCTGTAGGAAATTCCGATAGAAACTTCAAGTTTTTACCGATACTAGTTAGACTATTTTCCGATTATTATTGGGATTTGGGTGTCATATAACATCCATTGGAATAATTATTTTAAAAAATTCAACCATCAATCAAATTTCATTTACTTAGAACAGTATAAAAAATTAAACCATTGTTTTAACTAAAATGAAATGTGTAATTCGACAAGAGCTAGCTACTTCTGTGTGCTCAAAATTCAATTGCATACTTTCCGTAAGATTTCAGTTGAAAACACAAAATTGTGATTTTTTATTCCTACGTCACTCCTTATGTAATCAGCCAAATCATCCTTTGACCAAAAAAAAAAAAAGCCTTCAAGTTGACTTCTAATTCTATTTTAGCTTTTTTTTTTAATTCTTTTAAATTAGAGTCCTTCTACCATACAAACACAAATACAATTACCATTATAAAATAAAATTAACCTTTTAACACAAATAATTTTTTTTTTTAATATGATATCATGCTTTTACTATCCAATAATTACAAGGGTTCACACAATTTTAAAGTTTAAATTCACCGGATTCAAAAAAAAAGAGAAAACTCTCTAATTACTTATTTTCTTTATACATAAAATTTGAATTAACACTGAATTCAAGCTCTTTGGTCTACAAATATAAAACTTGAACCTGACACTTTATTTTAGAGAATCCAAACTTTTTACTATTATAACCAATAGATGTCGGAACAAATAAAATTCCTTTATTATTGAAAAAATATATAAAATATAAAATCATAATATAAATAAACCTACAGAAATCATCAATTAACTTGTCAATAAATTCACATACAACAGATAAAAAATATTGAAAAAAAATATATTTAAAACTGTAATACAAAATATATTCAATAGTTGCACCAACCTTTTTTCTTTTTTCAAATGCTTAAAAAGTCATCTATTATCATCATCTTTGAAAAAAGATTATATTGCATTATTTACTTGATTATGTGTGATTAACATGTTGATAAGGATATGTTGATATGTTGGCTCTTACAAATTCTCTTATGTGTTTTTGTCCAAAAATTGCAGAAAGTTTTGACTTGTGTGATTAAATGCTATTTTGATTCACTATAATTAAACCCGATATTTTCTCTTTTTTCTTTCTCTTTTGTAATGACTTAGAAATTATTTAATTTTAAAATTACAGAAATATTATTACGATTTCAATAAAAATTTTAAAAATAATTAAAATTCATGATATTTAAAATAATATCGGAATCGAAAAGCACCTATCTATATATAGACGGAGATGAATAATGATTAATTAAATTTAATGTTTTTTTCTCATGTTACAATTCTATACCAAATTTCATCTTTTATTTTTTTTTTATATTTATTTATTTATTTCTCCCCATCAATTCATTGCCAAAATGGTGTTAAAAAGATATGAGAGACATGTTCAACTAAATGACAACTTGCAAATCAGTCTAGTCTTCTTTCTTTAACTTTTGGTTGGTCCACTCTTTTTTTTTTCTTTTGAAATAAGTTGGTCCACTCTTTGATTCCTGTATGTTATAGCATTCCTTTAAAAAAAAAAAGAAAAAAAAAAGATTACATACCATTTTTCATAAATGTTGCGAAAATGACATAGTTTCGTGTTTTGATTAGTTGACTTATATATGACTAAAATTAACAAAAATTCAGCATTCCAATTCAATAAAAAAAGTTTTGTCAATCAAGAAAAAAAAAAAACAAAAAAATGAATCAAATATTGCAACTGCATTATGTATTGCTGATGTAAAAAACATTAATTATTATAACATCCTTAAGATTTGACCTATTATACTATTAAATTTCTGTGTTTTTAGTAATTATAATAACATGTTTGAGGTTTTACTTTATTAAACTATTGCATCCATACCATTTAATTTATTGTGCAATTTGAAAAAAAATAAAAATTCTATTTGATCACTGAACTTATAATATATTTTTAAATTTTACCAAATTCTTTTATTAAATTAATATAAATTTTTAAACTTATTGTGTTTTTATTAGAATAATAAATTTTTATTTTTAACATTAAAATAAATTTAAAAACATATTTATTTAAAATTAACACTATATGAATATGTAATCAATACTATATTAATTAAGATTGATCATATTGATTTGGATACACATGTTTGTAGTATAGAAGAACTCTTTGCTCCATTAAACTATATATCTCTACCGTTTACTTTATCATTAAATGGACCAATTTAAAAACTTAAAAATTTATTATTAAAAATATAGAGATCTTAAATTAACAAAATATAGGGATTTAGTAATATAATAGATCAAATTTTAGGGATCTCGTAGCAATTAACAAAAAAAGAATTATGTCTTTGGTGTGCTTCTTTAATTAACAATATTAATTATCTCATGATTTGAAGGAAGAAAAAAATAGAACACACCAAAAGTGTCTTATGATTAATTGTTGAAACTAGAAAAAGATGACAAATTTGAGAGAAAAATATTCAACACATTTTAATGATTCAATTTGAGTTTTTTTCGTATTGATTGTGGATTATTGAGAATCTAATAATAAATTTATGTTGACAAATTTATCTCTATAGCTATTTATTTGAGCTAAATATTAAAAAATACCTTCATGAATTTATAATTTTTTTAAATTTTTTATTCAATTTGTACAATTTTATTTTTCAAATTATATTAATTTTTAATTTTAAAAATATATTTTTATTTTTAGTTTCATAATAAATAGAATAAAAAATAAATAATATGAGTGAAAAATAATTCAAGAAACTTACGTTAAAATAAAATAAAACAAAGTCCATGCAATATGCAGTTTAGTAGAATTTAAAATAAGACAATAAATACCAAATATCAATAATTGTTGGAATCAGTCAGTAAGAATTGTTCTTATTTAAATGACCATTCAAGTTTAAGCCATGGCGTATATAGCCACATTAAATAGTTATTAAAAAAATTTTGTCACTCTTAAAATTCTATTTAATTTGTATTAGATTAATTAAAATTTAATAAACTTTAAATATCTGTAATTTGGAAAAAAAAAAAAAAAGGTTTTCATGTGAAATTCAATTTGACGAATAAATTTCAGTTGGGCTCAGGTCGGCAAAGCCATGGGAAGGTGTGGAAAAGTCAAAGGATCGCTGTAACATTTTGTTCTTTTTAGCAAGGGTCAATTTTACCATCAATTAACTATATATTTTTATAGATTTAGTTTTTTCTTAATTATTTTCATTAATGTGTGTGTCCTATCATAACCACAATGGACCCTCCCCCTTTCCTTAAACATTATGTTTGATTTGGCAAATATGTTGATGAAAGATAAATAAGATGGAAGGATTAAAAAATATTAGTTTATATTTTTTTAGGAAAAAAAATAGTTTAAATAACAAAATAATAAAACTTATCATAATTAATATAACTAGTCGTGAATTAGCGCTTTACGCAGACTGTAAATAAAATAATTAATTAAATAATTTTAATAAATTAAAACTACAATTTAATTAAATATAAAAGAAAAACTTAAAAAGTTGTTATAATAATTTTATTAAATTATTTCATTATTTTTATCAAGAGTATATATATATATATATATATTGGCTGATATGATGTATGTTTGTTAAATAATTTATAAGAAAAATTTCAACTTTTTTTTTTTGTGCAGAACAACAATACTAAAAAATTATTTATAATAATAAGAAAAAACCGTCTAATCTATTATATCATACCTTTTTTTTTTTTTGAAAACACTTAATATGCTTAAATTAATATGCAAAGAAGAATTAAGTTTGGAGAAAATAGTAACCAATTGTGTCAAAATCAGCATCATGTTGAAAAGGGTATTTACTTAAATAATAATTTACCTTTTCAAAATAATAATAATAATAATAATTTATTTTTATGTATAATTCAACATCAAAATGATGTGGTCCTTGTAGTTGTATTCGTATATTTCAATTGCAAATAAATGGATGCCGTCAAACAAGAACATTGATTAAATTTGTTCAAAAAAAAAAAAAAAAGGAACATTGATTAATTATTAGTGGTAGTAAAGTCTCTCAACTGCAAGTTTGGTTGAATGCTTTCAATTCATTCTTATAACAATCAATGATCAATTAATGTTTCTTCAAAAAAAAAAAATGATCAATTAATGTATGCAATTTTTGCTAACTTAATTCCTTCGCATCATTCACACTTTCACCAAATTTTAATAGTATTTAGGGAATTTTTATTTTTTTCAATTTTGTTTTATTAGAACCTCATAAAATTAAAACTATTAGTTGTTAGCGAAAGGAGACATGAATTCTGCTATCTAGGGATATTTTTGATAGACACGACAAAGATTCAAACTTAAAATCTTTTTTTTTTTTTTTGAAGAGACAAACTTAAAATCTTTTCAGGATCTTAATTTAAACAAATTGAATTATTAAAATATTTATTAATTGATTATTAATTATATAATAATGATAAACAAATGCACAGTTTTACCCCTGAATTTTACTTAATTAATTTCTAATACTCTTCAACTTTTATTATGTTCTATTTAATTTTTAAACTTTTATTATGTTCTATTTAATTTTTAAACTTTTATTTTGAATCTATTTAACCCTTATAATATATAAAATCGAAGTATTTTTTAAATCAATTGATATGAATATAAGAGCAATTTATATAAACTAAAATAATATTTAATGACAGAGAAAATATAATTAAAAATAAAATGTGAAAGAGAGACTAATTAAAAATAATTTTTTTCTAATTTTTTTATATTAATTTTTAATTCTATTATATTGTTTTGAAATTATGTGTTTAAAATTAATTAAAATTAAATTTCTATCCGTTTTTGATATTGTATGATTTAAATAAAATTAAAAAGTATAAATTGAAAAGTAAAAATTATTTAAAATAAAAATTTAAAAATTAAATAGAAAATAATAATAATTAAGAAGCAGTAGAGAAACTATGCTTTCAACGGGAAAAAAAGGGGGGAGAATTTGCGGAAAAAGAGAATAGATAAACCGTGTGGGTCCAAAAATAGTTGTCATGGCGCACACGTTGGGGCCGCCTTTAAACTTTGGACATTTTTATTTATTTATATTTATATTATTATATTTATTTAGAGTCCGATAATACCCTCTAACTCAACCTATATTTACAGCTTATTTTATTAAAATCATGACTCATAAGAAGCATGACATTGCTTTATGGATGTTTTCACTGCTAATTTATTTACTACAAACAATTTAATATGTTGTTAAAAAAAATTTAATATATTTACGGCTTTTTAAATTTATTATGTTTTGTTAATTTATTTTAATATTTTAAATATTAAAAATATAACTAAATAATTTTATTTTAAATTATAAAATATCATTAAATATTTTTAAATAGTGTTAAAAATATTAATAAATTTTATTTTTAGTAAGCTAAAGTCTCTAAATGATTAACCTAAAATTAAAAAAAAA
>CATIWK010281414.1:0-12175 GCA_949634005.1 Mallotus japonicus
TATTTTTTGTAGAATTGCAACTAATTTATCATATACAATAATAATCGACTAATTTATCATATACAGTATTTTATCACATTTGCATTAATTGTATTGGACAATTTGATGTATTTTTTAAACAATTTTTTTTATAGTTTAAGCTACGAGTACTGCCACATAGAAGTAAAAGTGTGACATAACATCGATTTATTTTTTTTGAACGTTAATTTAAAATATAATATATGTAATAGCGTATACTAATTGTCAATGGTTGATTTTTTCCAAAAAAAAAAAAAATTGTCAATGGTTGATGACACTTACTTGTGTATTTAAAATGGCGAGAAATTCAAATTGCAAAACTTATTAGATCCATTTGGTGCTGTGTTTGGCAGTATTTTTGCAGCTAATTTCGTTTTTTCTTTTCGAAATTTAATTTAAAAAAAAAATTAAAGTAATTTTTAATTTTGCTCCACTCCCAAAAAAATAATAATACTTAAAAAAGTTATAAAAATAAAATATTAAAAAGACAATTTTTTGTTTTTCCAAACACAGTGCTAATTTAATCCTCTGAACTGAAATCTGAATAGGTAAATCCAATTAGATACAAAGTGGGTAATTAATGGAAGTGTGAAAGCTAACCTAATGTGTTGGTCAATTAGTACTCAAACAACGCAAAAGTTGGTATTGCTTCGTAATTGCACTATTTATTTTTTTCATCTAAGGTAAAAACTTTTATTGGCTAAGAGTTATGAATCATCCATCTTTCAAAATGTCAAAATCTTGCCATGAATTATATAGTAAGTAAGTAGCCTAATGTATTTATTTATTTAAATTAAAAAAAATTGGGAAGCTTTTCATTTTTTCAAACAAGAAAAGGATTGATTATTTTGTTTTTATGGTGTGGTGTGTTGTGTTGTGTTGTGTTACGTACCCCTTCCTCCCACGCCTGCCCTATATATGTATAGATCGTGGTCCTTAGTTCCTAAGAATGTCAAGAACATACCAACGATCAATTCATGCACCACCTTTTTTGACATTTCAAAATGTGAATTAGGCACATCTTGTTTATCATATTTACTCAAACTCAATAGCTAGCTGCCCTTGCCTTCTTCAGCATCCTTTATATTGTTTTTTCCCTTTCTATTTTGATATTGATGGATAACCAACTAATGGCATTACTCACTGACCATAATTAAAAAATATTAAAAATTATTCTAGTTGTGTTAATTTTATTGATAATGCTTGTGCAAACAAGTTACCATGAAAATATAATAAATCCTTGTATTTATCAATAAACTACTATTGATAATTAAGAAGAAGAAGCAAGAAGCCTATAGGTATACGTACGGATGGCTTGGGGGGGTGTTTTAGCAATAGCAACAGATTTGGACCATATAACCATTCAAATAATAAAAAAAAAAAGCAAGTGTTGGGGCAATGGGCATGCATCCAACAATATTCATTACATTGTAATTGACTCAACTCAATCCATACACATTCACATAGGATGGTCTCGCTCTCGCAACTTCTAATATAATTGCTGGGACTGCCATTTTTCCTTCATCTTTTTATACATTTGCCACTTAAAATTTAAGATTACCCCCTTAGCGCGTGTTTGTTATTTTTTTTTAAAAATGAAAAATTTGTTTAACAAACTCCCTTAATGCATAAGATTTACCATTAAAAAACAATATACAGCACTGTGAGTGTCTGTCTGTGTGCCAAAGTGGACTTTTATTAGATGAAAGAAAAATGATGCTACATATCGCAATTATAGGCGATTGCTTAGGCAGACTGGCTTCTGTTCTCCAAAAATAATAAATTAGGCAAATACTAAAGTGAAGAAATGGAAGAAATAGGAAAGCGTGTTTAAGCTTCGTATCAATAGAGAAGGTTTCCAAATCGCAGAGTCGCAGCGGCATGTCTTTATTTTATAGTGGAAATTGGCATGTTGATGGGCACCATTTTAGACTGGCACTCCAAGCAAACTTACCCTATCTCATATGCTTACTTGCTCAAATCACATGAATCCACATGTTTTTTGGAATCAAAACTCTCTCTTCGACATGTGCTCTTTCCTATTTCAATCCTTCACTTCAACGTTCCATTTATTACCTGCAGCTGCTACGTTTGTGTCCCCCCTTTTTTTATTAAGAACAAAATTCTATTTCTAGATTAGATGTGCTGTACAGATCATATTCATTTATATAATACGTTATAGTATTAATTTAGTAAAATTAAAAATATATAGACTAAAATAACATATTCATTCAAGTTTAAGTGACTACACATGTAATATAATTTTTTTTTTTTTTTTTTTTAAGAATGACTGTGCGTATGCTAACATGTTATTCAAGTCAGTAACTTTCTTAAGCACACGCTACAATGATGCGCTGAATCCCCTAATAGATGTTTACATGATAAGCTATAGGCAAATTAAGATGTTAATTTGGCAAAACTGAAATTACAAGTGACAAAATTCAAATGTGGTTGTGGATGTAACATGCCTTTAAACAATAATGAATGCTTCTGTTCAAAAAAAAAAAAAAAAAAACAATAATGCATGCTCTTTAAACATTGCTCTAATCAAAATATAAATAAATCATCATGGACATATAAACATGTGGGTCGATGTCGACGTCCAGCATCCCTACTCCTGGGAACACCTAGGCCCATAATGTCTGTCCTCAAAACTCAAGACCTCACAGCTAGCAAGATAGCTTTGATCTCCAACTGTACCTGATCCATTTCCACCACTGATTGTTGATAGCTTGATCAAATTTTTTTAAGAACAATCAATTCACCTAAGAGTGTGAAATATATCTATACACTTAAGAGTGTGAAATTTATCTATACACTTACAACTATTCATTTACATCAGCTTGAGCACAGAAAGCAGATTGTTGTGAAATGGATCTGATACGTGCTCAACAAGATTTTGAACTGGACCTTTACCAGTCAAAGCTGCTTGAGCATAAAACCCTAACCAGGCAACCATTGCTAACCGCCCATTTTTAATTTCTTTCACCTTCAGCTCTTCGAAAGCTACTGGATCACTTGAAAGGTTCAACGGATCAAAAAGCGCCCCTCCAGGATAATTTATATCCCCTGGCAGGTATATTCCCAATGGCTCCAATGCCTCAATCCCACAATATCTTGCATACTCTGGTCCAACCTGCATGTAATACCACTGAGATTCTAATGCTATGATCATGATCAATGACAAAAGTACATATTCTGGCTTTTCTGTTTGATTACCTAAGATAACAAAACTTTGCTTTTCTGTCTGATCATCTAAGCTAATACCACTGAGAAGTTAAAGTAAATTAATGTTCACTCGTAACAAGCAAGTTGCTATTATAAACAACTCGGTCTCATATTTATTAAAAGTGAGAAAAATAGTTCAGTTCTACTCATGCAAAGCCAGCGAATGTCAAAAATAAATAACTGCAAGAGTTGACAAAGAATCAAGTACACTAATTGAATACAGCTACAAACAAGTACTGAGGGAGGGAGGGAGAGAGAGAGAGAGAGCAAAGCAGAACACTCTTGAAATAAGCAGGATGGAAATTTTCAAGAGCAAATTTGAGAGCTGTAAATTTTATGAATAATAAAATGCAAAATATTGTAAGCTTGTGGAGTTCATAACTGCACAAAAGAAAATGAAGCTTCGCTGAGGGGTTACCATGAGAAGGGCTTGGCAAATTGCAATGACAATCACTCCTTGGCTTCCAGCAAAGTGGAGTCCTGGGATGCCGAGGTAGTCCAGAGTATCTCCCTGATAAGATATTGAAGAAACAAGAAGAGACAGGGTCAAGTAAGTAACATTATTCTTTAACCCCCCAAAAAAAAAAAATGCAGTGCAAGAGAAATATGCTATCTTGCTAAAAACTTCAAGCAAAAATTAACTGAAGTTCAAAGATGATAAATTAGGAAAATCCATATCCCACAAATATGTGGAGCAATATTGATGTACCCAAACCAAATTTAACAACCTTAAGTTTTGAATAGCCAACTCGCCACCAGACAGGTTCGATGAAGTGAAATGCACCTGATAAATCCAGTACTTCTGGAATCAGAGCACCAAGGGCAGCAAGCATTGCCCAGCGGGCATGAAGTATTTCAAAACTGCATAACATGAAGATCAAATCAGTAATTTCAATCATAGAGGTTTATAGACAATCCTCATTAACTTGGCATTACATTGTGCCAAATTAAGCCATCACAAAGACTGACATTAAAAAGTTGATAGAAATCTATGAAAATTGGGCAACCAGTCCCACAAAGGTATATCATTTTATAAAGCTGCAGATAGCAATATTTTAATGATTCAAGGGGCCAATCAAATTATATTGTTCAGCATATTCACACTTAACTATGCCTTACCATTAGTACTTTAGAGAATCTAACAATTTAATTTGCGTCGTTCTAACAATGCACACGTACACAAGAAATCAAAAGAACAATAAGCCTTTGTTTGATTCAATTCCATCAAGGAATTCATTTCATTTGGAAATGAATTTCAAATGGAATTCATTTGCAAATGAATTTTTATTAATGAAATGTGTTTGGTTTAAATGAATAATTTATAAAATTCATTTGAAATGAATTCCATATTTTATTATATTGTGTTTGGTATAAATCTTGAATTCATATTTTTGTCAAATATAACCTTTTAAATATAAAGATGCTTTTGAAAATAAAAGTAAGGAGGGATGTTTTAGTCATTTAAAAGTATAGACTTAAAAAATGTGGAATTCATTTGGAAATTCCAACCATTTTGATAGAGTTTGGTTTAGTTATAATCAATTCCACAAATTTAAAAATTTAGAATTGCAAATGAATTTCATACAAAATTCATTTAAACCAAACATACATCATTTGGATTTGCAAATGAATTCCATAAAATTTTGTGGAATTCATTTATACCAAACACACTCTAAATATGACGTACTTAAAGTATCTCTGGAAAGCCACAGAATCCTTGCCCAATCCTGCAACATCAAAACCATAATCCCCAGGTAGTTCTCCAGTAAGATAAGCAGGATAGTCATATGGAATAGGACCAAGCCAGCGAGGGCGCCCTTCTCCATACCACAAGCTGCAAACATGGAGAATTATAATTGAATACACATCTGAAAGGTAAGAGGCAACAAGATAAAGCTGAACATCTATGACTGAAAATTTAAACATTGAAATCAAACAGAAATATCATACTAGCAAGAGCAAGATTAAATTATTGGCTTTCAAAGACTGAGATAAAGGAGAAATATAAAGTTTGGCAACATACGAGCATAAATTTCCATGAACTTTCCTTCCACTTCAATTCAGAGAATCTCAAAGCCCCTCTTTAGAAAAAGAAAATAATGATATTGCCGTCCTAGCACACTTGCGTTTGCATATATAGGTTAAATCACCGCAGTAGAACAAACTATCAAAGGGCTTAAACAAGGTATAAGAACTTTATATGCAAGAGCGGCTAACTAGTGCCTGCACGAGAGTCTTGACTCTTGACCCTACTAACATGGGATTAAAATAGAGGAGATTTTGGAATTTCATCATTGCGAAGAGGAAAAGCGATGATGTGTACCAGGCCTATTCATACTCAAGTTGATTTCAATCAGAATTAGCCGCAGAAATGCTCTACTATATTTCAACAATTCTTTTTCCAACAATCCAATTTGCAGTGTAAAAAATGAAAAAATGGAGCTTGACAATTTTTCATTTCTGAAAGCAGCTGAAATAAAATAAAAAACGCAATCTATGTGCTTACCCGGAAATTACCTATCTTTACGGGCCTTTGCGGCCAAAGCCTGGAACTTGGAGGATTCCTTAACAGCAACTTTCTTCCTCTCCTCCAATCGCCTCTGGAGCGACTCGCCCAAAGGGCTATTCGCAAGGGCTTTCACCGCCGTGAACGGAATAGCTGAGAATACCAGAACGCCAGCAAGCTTTAAAAATAAAAAACAAATTGAAAAAAAAATTCGTATTAGTTTATATTATAAGAACTCCTCCAAAGCCATTTAGGAGAGACAATGACACAATTGGACAGAGGAGACGATAATAAATTCGGCGAGCACCTCCTGCCATGAAGCTTTGCAGTTGCAGGGTGAAGGAGTGGCTCGGTTGAAGAGGACTTTTTGAGGCTTTGGAGCCAATAATTTAGAGCCTGGCGAGAGGAAGAAAGACGAGGAAATCGAAGAGAGTGAAGTTTGTGGGTGGAGTAATGCAGCAGCCATAGCTAACGCGCCCCGCGGGCAGCAGTGTTCTTCCACGAGGGACTGGCTATCATTCACTGCTGATAAAATTACTCAATAAAACTTCATTTGTCAAAATGGCTTCTAAAATTTACAACGCTTTTTTTCAAAAATACATTAAATAATCCTTGATAAATAAATTAATTTAAATTTACGAATAAATTTATTTATATGAAATCCACTTTAAACAATTTGTGTTTAACTCTAAACTTTATATAATAAATTGAAATTTTGGTTCAATTACACCAAATAATTCATTTTATTTTAAAATAAATTTCAAATTCATTTAAATCAAACATATTTCATTAATAAAAAATACTAAGTAAACTCATGTACTTTTTTAAAAAATAAGCCAATGGAAAATATCAGTCTTTTTTGAACCCATACCATTTTTGAATTTTTGTAGTGAATAATATAGTTTTACTTTTTAAAATATCTTTAATGTATCAAAATTAAATTGGGAAAGTCTTACCTACACTAGGTGTATTACATCCAATGGTAGGATTTAAGACACATCATCAAATATTATTAATTGAATTAATAAAAATAAAACATGTGTCTTGTGATTTAAATCCTACTGTTCGGTGTATATACAGCCAGCCTAGGCAAGAATATGCCAAATTATTATAATCTCTAACTTAATGTCTAAAATAAAGTCAAAGAGTGTGAATGGGTGATTAAAAAATATTATAGCCTATCTACCAAAAAAAATAAAATATTATAGCCTGAATTAAGTACGTAAATGAATCATATTAACAATATCATTGCATGTGTTTTTTTTATTTGTTTAGATTTTATCATTTTTATTAGAAAATTATGTAGTGATTTTTTTGAACTAAGAATTATATAGTGAAAAGCAGAATCACCGTCCAAAAAAAAAAAAAAGCAGAATCACATAAAATAACTAACCCACACATTAATTAATATATATTTAATACAACAACATATTTTAATTTACAAAGAGGACTAAGCAAACTAGATTCGGCGATGGGGGCTTGGCTTTTGCTGAGAAGTGCGAAGGTGAATTGCTAATCTTCGTAGACACGACACTCGTCAGTCTCAGGATTGTCCTGGCAGAAGTACTCGAGAGGATCCTGTTTTTCCAGCCGGAGCCTGAAATCAGCCTTTGCTTGACTCACCTCCTCCACCTCATCCCAAGCCACCTTACACTCGTCAGAGGTCTGATCTCCCTCACAAACCTCCTTCGCTTCCATCACTTTTTTCTCTATCATCTCTGTCAGCTGCTTCTCCCTCATCTGCGTCCCCTTGAACTTAGGCGCTCCTCCCATCGCTTGCACAGCTCCCTTATTTCTGTTTCTGCTCTTCAAAGAAAGTGATGAATTACGGAAAATATTGCACGGGGCGTCAGATCGTGGCACGAGAGATGAAGAAAGGATCCACGTCTCTCGGGCCGGAGCGCTTGCAGCTGCTTGTGATGCCATCTGATCTTCTCTCGATACGATGCTTTGTTTCAACAATGGAAAGGAGAGGAGGAAGGAACTACCGTATGAATTTTATTGATCATATCATTAATGTAAGCAAGGATACAAAGGTAATTTGATGTTTCAATAGATCGGTTTAAATGCTGCTTTTGATTAAATCAATCGCTGTCCAAGGCCCATCTATAATCCATAATCTATCGTTGGAATTACCTGAACACCCCTAATATTTTCCAGCTTGACTTGCCCATCACTGTCTCGCTGCTGCCATTTCTAAACAATAAATTGGGTTCTGCACTGTATGGGTGAACGGCCAAGATCACATCGCATTGCATGCTACAAAATGGACGGTGAGTGATGAAAAAGTAGACGATGGCGGTGGTTGGTTTTGGAGATTTCAAGAGAGTTTTGATTGGTTGTTTGGCTTTTGCGAAGTGACTTTTAAACTTTGAAGCGTTATCCACAACACAACAAACAACCACCTCCTTTTTCAATTTTTTTTTTTTTTTTGGCGAATACTCCTTTTTCAACTTTCTTTTTTTTTTTGAGGAAACCTTTTTCAACTTTCAAGAAATGAAAAACGAGTAGTTGTAGCGTGTCGTTTCTGCTCTGGCTTTGTTGTCACCGTCGGTTTAGAGCCTTTATGTTAGCATGGCACAATTGTTTATATTTATAGAAATTAAATTAGAATCATTAAATTTATTTTTATTTAGATAAAATTATTAATTATTTTTATGTTTAAATTACTTATAAAATATATCAACTATTTAGTTATAATTATTAATTATTTTTTATGTTCTAATTATTTATAAAATATGTCGATGAATATTTGGCAAACTTACTTCTACACACAAATTAAGAAAATTAGTTAATTATAGTTATTTTGTGTAGTTTTATCATTTTGTTATTAAAATACTCCTATTAATACTTTTTATTTTATCTATGAAACATTTTACAAAATAATGCTTATTTAATGTTGTTGATAAGATCACAACTCATAGTGAATCAAACATCTTATTAATTTGAAAAAGTACCACCAATATTTAATAAAAAAAATTGCATTAGTAAGTATTTAGAAATTAAACATCACTATTATAACAAAAAAATTGAAAATACCGCCAAAAAAATTTTGCACTAGTATTTGACTAAGAAATGACATTATTTTAAGAAAACATATAAAAATCCCACCAAAATAGGGAAATTAGGCCTAATCTTAGCCTCAAATATTAACTTTAGAGAAGAGTAGATGGATAGTTATATAAAAATAGTGATAACAAAAATAATTTATTCAAGTAAAATGACTTTGGAACTTCAACATATTTATTAAATATATTCAAAGTAAAAAATTGGTGGTGTTATCAATGTAATTAATAAGGGTGTTATAGACATTTGTTTAATCAACTTCCATCCTAAAATGGAAAGTGGACAAAATTTTGAGACATCCCTAAAAGGAAATTTTACCAAATATTATGGGACGGATGGAGTAGTAATAATTTAACGATTCTAATTTCAATTGAATATATACAAATGTTTATAATATACTATTTTTTTTAATCAAAAGATAAAATTTCATTCAACCATATATTAACCTTACATCAAGTTGAAACTAAAATTACAACCAACAACTAAATATTATGGGTTTTCAGCCAAAGGCTACCCAAAGTTACAATCAAAATTTCAAACTGTAAAAAGATAATAGTAGAAGCAAATATGAAGAAAAATACCGCCTAAAATCAGAACAGTCATCGAAAAATGCTCCATAGCACCCGAAACATCATTTAACTTCGGATTATAAACTATTGAACCTCGGCTAAGCTGAAAAAAAGATCCTAATTTCTGCAAGGGAATGGGTGTGGTTGAGCCTATTGACAACAAACTCCTCCATTAAGGACGATAGATAGAAGACTCTACTTCATCGATTAGGCCGAATGAAGAGTCCGATAAAGTGTTTGCTCCTAAATCATCTTTCCAAGTTGAAATAAAAAACCAAACCAACAAAAGTATGGCTGAAAACCCATAAAAGGATATGTTTAGTAACCCTTAAATACTTTGTGCTAAAAAGGACTAATTATTATGGGCCACATCTAATCGAATAATTGAGGGCTAACATGACAATTCACCATGATGCAATTAACTTGAAAATTTATTTTTTGGACTATTCACACTTCATATGTGCAAATTTTCCTAAAATTGAATTTCTTTTTAATAATTGTACATTTTTTTAACAACTAAGATTATATTAAGAACTAAAGCTTACAAAACAGAGTTATAAGCCTAAAGGGACCATGACTTTACAAGAGAAATACCATGGAAGTCATCAACTTACTCTTACTTTCGAATTAGCTATAATGTAAGAGTAATGAGTATGACAAACCATTGACCTCCTATGATCTGAAACAATAAAGGATAGGATATGAAGGTAAAAACAAAAGATGATGATTTTCAACTTAAAGACCGGACTTTAGAGAGTCCATTTATGTAGCAATGACTAAATTGTTAATAAGAGCTTCTCCTACAACTGAGATAGTTCGGGAGGGACTTTGCTTGTTTTCTTCTGTTGTGATTTACAATTCTCAGAATTCAATAATTACAAATAATAATAATAATTTAATCACCAGTGATAACTTGATTTTCAGAACCTCTGAGTCCTGCGGTCAAGCAACCAACAAGAAGTAAGGTGAGATGTGGGGTTTCCCCCACTAACCCTCTGATGCCTAAGTTAGAGAATGTAGACAGAGAGTTTTAGAGAGATAAAGGAAGAGTAATAGATGAATAGAATAGAATGAATAATAAGAGAAAGGGGAAGAAGTATTTATAGAGAATAAGATATGCAAACCTAAGAGGAATGGGATTCCTCTTGCCTGTAGGACTTGTGTCTTTTATGAGTATTTACTTCCTAATCCGAGACTCCTTCTCCTATTTGGTTTGAGCTTCTGCAAGTTACAGTTTATTTAGGAATATATTGAATATGGAATATGAATATACCTGTGGGGTATCAAGAGTCCCTCCCGAAAGTCTAGTCGAATATTTATATCCGAGATGAAGAAAAATCTTTTGAAGTCGTGTTGGTGGATTGAGGTGGCCAGCCTCAGTCGTTGGTGATGAGGTTGCTTGGTACCAAGTTTTGATAAACCTGAAAAAGCGAAAAAATGCCAAATGGGCTTATAAATGCTCGGCATCCCAAGGGAGTAACCCACTAGTGTTATAGTGAACACGAAGAATGGGACCTGACAAGGCAGGAGTTTTGAGATGCTCGACACGTATGCATGGTCCAAGAGGGAGAGTTTCTGTATACTCGTCCCTAGGTACGATGCTCGGCACGTAGGCACGGTCCGAGAGGAGAGCTTCTGTATACTCATCCCTAAGTAAGATGCTCGGCACGTAGGCACGGTCCGAGAGGGAGAGCTTTTGTATACTCATCCCTAAGTAAGATGCTCAGCACGTTGTCGTGGCCCGAGAAGGCGAGTTTCTGTATACTCAGCCCTTAATGAGATGCTCGGTATGCAGTTGTGATGATCTAAGATCCAAGACAGCTGGAAGCTAGACGTGTGTTGTAGCTTTCAAGATATTTTGAAATTTGAATATGGCTAACTGCCAGTGTCTGATTAATTACCAGAAGAAGTTACGTGTGACTGCGATTTTACAGATGGAGCGTTGCGTCTGTTGGGGAGGATAGGGCCTCGATTATCATTTGCAATGATGACAATTGATGATGAAGATACTTTGACGATAGTGCCCTTGTAACTGCTAGAAGGAGTATTCTGCTGACAGGGGTAAAACCGAGTCTTGCTCAAAGACATTTAGATTACAAATAGCAAATAAAGGTGTTATGAAAGACACTTTTGCTCCTCACTTATTTTTCTCTTCTGCGTTACTACTTCTATCTCCATTACTACTGCTATCAAGTTTGACTTATTTTCCAGGTGAATACCTTCAGTTCCTCGCTTTTATTTTTCCTTATTAGTTTTTCTTCTTGCTGTAACACCATGCCTCCTAGAGAGCAAGTGAAGTCTGATTTGTTTGAGGCAAGAGTAGATCTGGGGATGTTAGAATGGTATAGGCATCGATTTAGCATTCCACAGTCCTACACCTTGCATACTACTGATAAGCGGGCGAACGAGCCCTACCCAGATACCATAAAGATGGTGGTGTATCAAGATCAGCTAGAGGGTGGGTTGAGATTTCCCATAGATCCTTTCATGAAGCTGTTCTTGAATAGGTATAATATTGCGCCCTGGCAATTGCACCCTAATAGTTATAGGATTTTAACTGTGTATATGGAGTTAATACATAGGGAGGGTAGAGAGCCAGATTTTGATATGTTTCGTTATATGTATAGTTTAAATAAGAAAAAGGGGGAGCTGACGTTTGCTCTCTCGGCTGTTCCCTATCTGAGTCTGTTTGTGAAACTCCGAGACATACCCAAGTCTTGGAGACACAAGTACTTTGTCATAGAATATCCTACAGAGTTCTTTGAGATCTGTCATCTATGGGTATATG
>CATIWK010281419.1:0-26409 GCA_949634005.1 Mallotus japonicus
CACTGCCAACTATGGATATGGTTATGATGTTGGTAGTTCTGAATCAAGTTATTATAATCCATATTCATCTATGGGTGCAGACCCTTATCCATCAAGTTAAAGTCAGTCATTTACTCAGCCTCAACCTCTAAATGCTCATGAAGATGATACTAATCATTCTAATTTTATAGATAGTTTGTTTGCACCTCCTACAGCCTATATGTGCCCTTCTCAAGAAGATGAAAGTGCACCTTCTTTTATACCTCATAGGCACTCTTTTTGACATTGATGTTATTTTATCTATATTATCTTTTCAATATTTCTTTTGTTTTGTACTTTTTATGAACTTTATAGTATTGTGTGTATAATTATGATATGAAATAATGTATTAATTAATAGATTTATAGTAGTATATGTATAATTATCATGTGAGACAATATAACTAATGCTTGTTGTATTGCAGTTATGCTTATTAAAGTGTTGTATGCTTATTTTTTTCATGAACACCTTCAAAATATATTGATTCCAAATATTTTACAATTTTTCAAAAAAAAATTTCGGCTCGACAAGCCGTTACAGTTACTTATCATCGCGACAGGTCTGTTAGCGTTACCGTTACACGCGACCGCGATTACGGTTGTTACCGTTATATGAATCCTTGATACCTACTACTTCTGCCTCAAATGTTGTTGCTCCTATTCCATATGCTAATCCTTTTCCGAATGTCTCCAAAATTGAAATATTCAAAGGTGAACATTTTAATAGATGGCAGGAACGTGTTCATTCAACCCTTGACCCATGGGCTCTTTTTGAAGACAAGACTGAAAATAATTATGAACCATGGATCTATGCCAATAAGGTTTGTCGTCATACCTTACTGTCTACTCTTTCTAACGAACTCTTTGATGTCTATGGTGTTTGCAAGGAAGCCAAAATAATATAGTCATCAATGATCACAAAGTATATTGCGAAGATGTTGGAAAGCAAAAGTTTATGGTAGAAAACTACTATAAATGGGAGATGGTGGAGGACAAGGACATCAAGTCACAAATCAATGCATACTATAAACTCTTGGAGAACTTAAGAGCTAAAAACATTACCTTTGCTTGAAGAGTTTATAACGGGTATACTTATTGAAAAATTCCCAACTCGTGGAACGACTACAAATAATAAATCAAGCACAAATAAAAGCAACTCTCTTTGGTGGATTTGATTACCTATATAATTATTGAAGACACAAATCGAAAGGAGGTGCAAAGTCTTAAAGCTAAGGAGCTAACCTCCAAAGTAAATTTAGTGCAAAACAACAAGGCTCAAAATAAAAGGTATACAAAAAATAATTCTTCTGATTATAGGCCTAAATGACTAACCTTACCTTCAAAAAGAAAGGAAATCACTTTGTTTATGGAAACCCAGGACATCATACACCTTAATGTCGTAAGAGAGTTAAAAATGTCAATCCTATTAAACCAAAAGCTAACTAGGTGGAAGAAGGTGACATAATAGTTGTTATTATCCCATAAGCCAACTTAATGGCTAATGTGGAAGAATAGGTGGTTGACTCATGAGTGACAAGGCATATCTATACAAATCGAGATGTCTTTATTTCTTACACACCCATAGAAAATGGAGAAGAAGTGATTTATCTTGGCAATTCTAGCATTGCTCAAGTGATGGAAAAAGGCAAAGTTGTTTTGAAGCTCACTTTTGAAAAATTTTATCTTTCAATGATGTCTTTTATGTTCCTCATATTAGAGCAAATTTGATTTATGTGGCTCTTTTAGGCAAAACTGGGGTGAGCATATGACGATGCCGCCCGTTTTCATTTCATGGAAGTCCTCGGCAGAGGAAAAGGTTGTAGGTAATGGCACATTTTGCTTCTTATCTGGAGAGGGGCACTGAAATCATTCCTATAGGGTTATGCGTGGCAGAGAGTATAGATGAATAAGGGCGGGCTATTATAATCAAGGATTATTTGTACTCAATGTTGTGAATGTTATTAATGGAATTGCATCTTTTTTTGCTTACTTGATTGATTCTTATGATTTATGGCATGCTAGATTAGGACATGTTAATTTTGGCTATATTAAGAAAATGCATTTTTTAGGATTGGTAAATGGAATTAGTACAACATGTATAAATAAATGTGAAATATGTGCTAAAGCTAAATTAACAAAGAAAACTTGTATATCTATGATTAGAAAATCAGAATTATTAGGGTTGATTCACATAGATTTAGGTGACTTACAAACTATGACTAGAGGTGGTAAAAATATTATGTGACATTTATATATAATTTCTCAAGATATACTAAAGTTTATTAGCTTAGACAAAAAGATGAGACCTTCAATATGTTTATCATACATAAAAATGAGGTGGAAGATCAATTAAATAAAAAAAATTAAAGAATTAGATCATATAGAGGTGGAGAATATATCCTACTTAATGATTTTTGTGAAAAAGAATGAAACATATATGAGACTACTCCACCTTATTCACCTGAATGGAGTAGGCAAAAGAAAAAATAGAACACTTAAAGAAATGATGAATTTTTTACTTATTAGTTTTTCTATACATGATAATTTATGGGGAAGAATCTATTTTATCTGCATGTCATATACAAAATAGAGTTCTACATAAGAAAACTGGAAAGACACCTTATGAATTATAGAAAGGTCATGCACCTAATTTTAATTATTTAAAATTGTGGAGGTGTTTTGCTAAGCCTGAACCTAAAAAAAAATATAGGTTTAAAAACCTCTGATTGCATGTTCATTGGTTATATTGATCATAGTACTGTATATAGATTTCTTGTTTTAAAAAGTGATGTCTTAAAATGCAATACTATTATTGAGACAAAGAATGCAGAATTCTTTAAACATATTTTTCCACTATCTGATAAAATTTCTTGTGCACAACTATTGTGAATAATCCAACATAGATAATTCAATAGTGGATAATTCTGATATGGTTTTGAGGAGGAGTAAAAGATTTAGAAAAGAAAAATGTTTTCAGAAATGATTGTTACACTTATCTTATAGCTAATGATCTTTTAATTTATTCTAAAATAGTTTCTTCTTCTAATGCATCTTTTTGGAAAGAAGCAATTAAAGTTGAACTTGATTTTATTTTGCAAAATCAAACTTGAAATTTAGTTGATTTACCTCCGAGAGCAAAAATGATTGATTGTAAATTGATTTTTTTAAAAAGAAAATACCATCTTGATGGTTCTGCTGATAAATACAAAGTTAGATTGGTAACTAAAGGTTTTACTCAAAAACAAAATATTTTTTATTTTGACACATTTGCTCCTGTAACTAGAATTGCATCAGTTCGTATTTTTATTGCATTAGCTTCTATTTATAAACTTTTTATTCATCAAATGGATGTTAAAAAGGTAATTTCCAAATGAAGACTTAAAAGAAGAAATATATATGGTGTAACCTGAGAATATTTAGAAGTGGTATTTTTAGCAAGTTTAAATATCAAGATAATTATTTCTCAGACCTAATTCATCAGCAGATCCCTGAAGTTACTACTAGACAACTTAATTTGTTAAAAAAATAAATTTTATCAACACTTTTGATATTTTTAAATTAAAATTAAGCTATTTAATTTTTTAAAGTAACCAAAATTGTCATGATTTTATTAGATGACGTGTGGTGTCACTGTGCTCTGTATGTGTCTTAGGCTATTAAATTCAAAAAAAAAAGTAACCAAAAAAACATTTATAAATCATATTTTTAATAAATTAACATAATAAAATGGTTAATTTTTAAATTAAAGGGGCAAATTACTAAAACGTACAAAATTTTTAAAAAATACACATATATTAAGCCAAAATTTTAAGTTAAAACAGTAAAATCGCAAAAATGGTTGAGTGAATTTACTTCTAAAAACAAAGGAAAAAAATTACAAAAGAAATTAACTTGATTGCAACAGTCGTACATCGTCGGAACAGGAGAGTGAGATTGTCTGATTACTTGAACTATATTAACGAAAGTGCGCAGTCAGATGAAGAGTGGAGCCTGTGGGGGCCATTATGGGTCCCAATCTTTCCAACTTGTCTGCTGATATTGGAAAGTTCCTTCCACGCGTATACGGCGCGTGTTTAGACTTGCTCACCTAATATTACAAAACAAAAAATAAAAAAATAGTTGATGTCAGCGGATACAGTGTGATGTGGAATCATCTCTGCCGTGGATCTCGTCCGTCTAAAGAAAAAATCTAACGGCTGAAATTAAGAGTCAAAAGAGCTATCTTGATAGGTCTGTTTGACCACACTGGAAAACAAAACATGCTCTTTTAAAATTAAATAAATAAATAAATATTTTATTATTTAATAATTAAAATAAAAAAATAAATTTTGAAAAACTTTCAAAGTTTGATTTAGCTGTCATGTCAATCGAGGCGCTGTTCGTTGAAAATCGTGGTTTTATATTTAATTACTATTTTACCCTTTGATCTTTCCTTATTTTGCTTTTCCATATCTACCCTTCCCAATATTATTCCTTTTTTTTGTATGAGCTTTTCTTATAGCAATCTATTTTCAAAATATATATATATATATATAGTTATTTATTTTAGGAAAATTAATGGTCATTATTCGTCATTATTTTGATTTTGATTTGTAGTTATTTTTATTTTATTTTAATTATAATTAAATAAAAATATATTTTATCATTAATAAAATATATTTTACTTTGTAAAATTAAAATAATCATAAAATACACCAAAAAATAGATGACTAAAGTACTTGATCAAATAAAATGAATGTAAAAAAGTTTCAATTTTTCAATAAGATAGTTGCAACTTTATGCTACTCTCGAGGTGGAAGTCCTAACTCCAAGAGCTGCAATGTTGCACTATCTTATTTTTTTCTCTCTCTTTATAATAAATTACTGTAAAAAATAGTTGTTTTAATTACAATAATTTTCCTATCATTTTAATTTTATCTTTTTATAATAAATTATTTTTGATTAATTATAATAAAAATAAATACTTACAACAAAATATTATAAAATAAAAAAGATTTTTTTGTATAATTGAGGATATTTATTTAAAAAATTTGATTGAAAATTTTTTATTACATTTTTCTATTTTCTTTTTTAAGAAGCAAGTATATGTTTGCATACATGTAATAATTTCATATAAATTATTACACAATTTAGCTATATAATAATAAAATTTTAGCTTTAATTTTTTTTAATTCAAAAATTTACATTCTCTCTAAATTTAATAGTCTCATTTTAAGCTTATTGAAAGTTTTGTGAGAATATTTTTATATAATTTATTATGTTTTAAGTTAAAATATTCTAAGAAGAGTTTGTAGGGATCTATAATGATGTTTATAGAATATTTGATGAAGAAACATTTTGTATTGAATATTTTTAGTTTATTTTGCACAAATTATTATAAAATTGGTGTCAATTATATAATAATCACATTTATATGTACATATATAATTAAATAATATGAATATTTTCACATAATAATAATTTTTATTTTTATTCTTGATTTTAAATAGAAGTGGAAATAGATCATAAGTCATTAGATTAGATTTTGATGATATATTGTACATTTAGAAATTAAATTTGCCACTCTCTTTATTTATAATTTTTTTTTCAAAATATTAGTAGTTACTTTTTTACACCTAATTTTTATTTAAATTTGATATTTTTTATGCGTTTAATTTTTATTTAACTTTTTATCACTCATGTATTAGATTTATTCAAATCCATCTTTTATAATTTAATTGAAAAAGAAAACAACAATACAACTATATATTGAAACCATCTAAAATATGAACCCATCAAACATTGCTAATAAAAGGTTTGGTGACTTTGCCACACCCATAAATTTAAGGGAACATTGCATAATGAATAAAGAAAAATTCATAAAAAAAACGGCTAAATATACAATTTCACCTCTTAACTTTATTCAATTATTTTATGTCACCTCTTAACTTTCATTTTATTCAATTTCACCTATTAACTTCTATTTTTACCTATTTAGCGCTTCTTACACACTAGATAAATGCATGTATTTAACTAGTGCTAAGTTTAAATAGGTGAAAAATAGAAGTTAAGAGGTGAAATTGGTGAAAAATAGAAGTTATATAGGTAAAATATTTGAAGAATAGATGTTAAAAAATGAAATTGAACAAAATAAAAGTTAAGAGATAATATAAAATAATTGAGCAAAGTTTAGGGTGAAATTATATATTCCACCTAAAGAAAACTATAGAAAATAAAAATAAATAAATAAAAGTGTGAATGGGGAGATGATAAATTGTGCACAAGAGAAGGGCTAAAAATGTCAAAAGAGAATGAGAAAGAAAGGCACATGAGCAAAATATTTTAAGAAAAAAAAAAAAAAAAAAGGAGTAAAATTAAATCTGGGTTTTGGTAGGTTTGACCACTGCTCAATTGGGCTCCATTGCCATTCTTTTATTTTCTCTCTCTCTCCTTTTCTCTTCAATCTTTAATAATATTATTCCTTTCACCTTTTCTTTTTTTTCTGTCTTTTTTTTTTTCTCTCTTCAAAGAAACATCACACCCCTCCTCCCCCCCCAACAAAAAAAAAAAAAAAGCCTTTCTTTCTTTAATTAAAACTCTCTCCTTCTCACTTCCTTCTTGAATTCAGCTTTTTTTTTTATATAATTTTTTTTTGTCATCTCTTTGATTTCTTTGACTTGTTAAGGGTTTTTATTTTCCTTCTTTTTCTTATCATATTGAACCCACTGCCTCTCATTTCACCATATTTTCCCTTGAAGTGGAAATTGCATGAACAAGTTTTTCTCAGGTATGATTATTGTTAATAGTTGAAGTTGTTTCTTTGATTGTTTTTCTTTTTCTTGAAGAAAGATTGTGAATTTGAAGATGGATGATGGGTTCATTTAGAATTTTGTTAGAGGGAATTATAATGATATATCTGGGTGAGATTTTGTTATTAATTTTTTTTTTTGGCTTGATTTGCTTTTCATCTCTCTTGAATTTTTCCATTTTTATTAATGGGCTTTGTTTGTTTCTGGAATTATATGATGGGCAAATTCAAACAGCTGCTTTTGGATTTTGAAGTTTTTAGTTGATTTTGGATCTGAGTTGGTTTAATTGGTTCAGTTATGGGATGCTGATTTGTGGGGTTTCTTGTCTTATTCTGAAAGTGCATTACAGATATAATTGTTTTATCCTTTGAACAATTTTAGCAAGTATAGGGCATTTGGTGTGAAGATAAATTTGACTGGCTGGCATTTTGAATTAGGAAAGAAATTGGTAGGAAATGATTGTTTTGATATGGTTTATGCACATGGGTTGCTTAATTTTGGTACAATTTGACCCTAACAGCATCCACTTTATTGATGCTGAAATTTTAGCTGTTCTTCCTTTGCCTCTGGATATATCATGCATATTCAAGCTGTCAATTTATGCTAGAATTTTTTTAACTGGACTGCAGGATGTTAATTAGTTTGTTTTTGTTTGCTTGGTCTGCTCAGTGTTATTGGTCATTGGAATTTCCTGCAACTTCAGTTGTTAATTTAGCGTCTTTATCCATCAATTAAGGTTTTTCACCCCCAGTATAAATATTTAGGAGTGGAAAAATACTGTCATCTTCCATCTGATGCTTCTGCATTTAAAGAAGTCTAGGACGCTGTTAATTTTAAGCTTATGCTTATAATTTTCTTTTGGCAGAAACTTTGAAGACCCCTTGCAGCTTTAAAGCATTGAATGTGGTAAGATGGGGTGCTTCACAGTCTTGAAAAGCAAGTTGAAAAAGCCCGAACCTTCAGTTTCCATCAAACGTGTTAGTCCTAAGGAGCAAACGCCAACTACACTGCCTGTGCCCCTGGTTCGAACTCGGACATTGCAGTCAGCACCACCTAGCTTTAGGACCAGAGTAAAACCTGTTCAACCAGATAACAGAGTAAGTAATAGTAGAGCTCGGGCATTGTCAGCTCCAGAAAGCCTTGATGCTGCCGAACAAGATGATCTTACACAAGTTGAATATGATGAGCATGAAGAATCAAAGGGTAGAGTTAGTTTAGTGAGGGACCACCCAAGCCCACAGCCTCTTCCTCTTCCTACTGCTGCTTCGCTAAAGCCTGCAAGCAGCTTTAAATCCACAAATGGTAGTGGCCCTCTCTATGCTTCAGGGCCACTGCCATTGCCACCAGGTGTAACACACAGTGGAACATTAAGGAACTTTCCATATGATGAAATTGTATCGGCTTGCCACAATTTCTCATCGGATCGATGTGTATCAGAAGGTCTTTCTTCCATTATCTACCGAGCTTCCTTTGGAGATGATACTTCAAGTTCAAAGAAGTTTGAAGCCAGTGTTACACGCCTTCATCCCTCTCCTCAGGTAAATTCTGAAAGACTTCTTTTTTTGATATGCAGATTACAGTTAAAAATCACACTTTTAGAAGATCTCCTAAATTATCATTCAGAGTTCAATAGATTTGCAACTTTTGGTATCTTTTTGCCATGCATAGAAGAGATGTTTTGGTGATTTTTAAGAATAGTTGTTTGGGTAATTTTTCCAATAGATTATCATCGGTGGAAGAATTATTTTTGCCATTGATTATACTTTCCTGTTGGAAGGCGATAGCATGTTCCTTCCTTGAACACATTCCTTCCTTGAACACAATCTTCCATCGTATAATACCAACAAATTTTTACACTCCTGACCTTAGAAATTTCTACCCAACCAAAAAAAAAAAAAAAAAAGAAACTGGTCAGCGAATCCCTTATCTGGCCTCATGCTTCATTTTTATAGTGGATACATTAATCTTCTTCATTTTTTGTTGAATGTTATGAAATATCTTGAAGTCTGGCAGTGAAGTAATAATGTGTCTGATCTTTCAGAGTTTGAAGGAATTTATAAACGAAGTTAACACACTTGCATCCCTGCGACATCCAAACCTATGTAAATTGCTTGGTTATCATGCACGTGATGGATCAGAACAGAGGATGTTGATCTATGAGAGGCTTTATCATGGGAGCTTGGACCGACTTTTGTATGGGAGATTAGATGGCCCTCCAATTGATTGGAACACCAGAATGAAAATTGCTCTATGTGCTGCACAAGGTCTAACTTTCTTGCATGAGGAGGGACCTTTCCAGGTAACTGCTGATTTCATCTGCACGGTTGGTTGATTTGTCTGGACCTGAATATTAACAATGCCCAACAGATGTTGCATGTTGGTCATGTTTTCATGTAATATATTCCCAAGGATGATGATATGAAGTGTTTAACATTTTCAAATATTCTATTCTGTTTCTTTTAATGATAGGAATATTCATTTAATGTTTTCTCTTGAATGCTAATGGCCTGTTTATTCTTTAGGATTTATGCACGATGTGAAGTTTTCAGTGTGTTTTAGAAGTTTCTGGGATTTTTGATTCCATGTATGTTTATTGAAAGCATTTCCTTGATTTTTCAGGCAATGTACAATGAATTCTCCACTGGAAACATACAGATTGATAAAGATTTTAGTGCAAAACTTTCAGGATACGGTTGTGTCGGTCTTATCCCTGAGACAGAGATCTCTAACAGTTCAGTCGTAAGTTCATTTTCCTCTCCTGCTTTTATCTCTATATGCATTATGGGAAGGCATGATGTCCAACAAAAATTTGCAGTCATCAATTGCTTTTCCTAGACCTTTAGTTGTATATAATCTTCCAAGGTAAGGCTAATTATGTTTCGTTTTATTTCCCATACGCAGGCTGTGGCAAATCTGTCTTTGGAGACGCTAGAAAGAGGGCTATTGACCCCAAAGAGCAATGTATGGAGCTTCGGTATTGTTCTGCTTGAACTCCTCACTGGCAGAAGGAATCTTGATAATCGCCATCCCAAGGAAGAGAGGAACTTAGTAAGGTGGAGCCGACCTTTCCTGGCTGATGACTGCAGACTGTCACTGATAATGGATCCTCAGCTAAAAGGCCGTTTCCCACCCAAGGCAGCACGAACAGTAGCTGACATTGCTCTCAGATGCCTTCAGAAGGATCCACAGGAAAGACCAACTATGAGAGCCATTGTAGAAAATCTTAAATTCATACAGGACATGAAATACTCCACTCGATTTCCACTGCAAGAGCCAGCTGCCGTTGCTGGAAAGCAGATGTCAAGATCACCAAGCCTTAATGGGATTATTACCCCAGCTCCTAGGTTAAGTTTTTCACCATCTCCTCCATCGAGAGCCAGACCATCTGTTTCTCCTACTAGGCCGCCTGCTTTGCCGATGTCTCTTCCTCCACGTGCCTGTTCCTCAACCCTCTCGTTTGACGAATTGGAACGGCAGGAAAGCCGAAAATCATCATCAACAGCCATTCGAAGGGCTGGTGTTGAAGGGTTTTGATTGTTAATATGTATTTTTTCATTTTTTTTCTTTTTTGGAATGCCCTTTTTTCATTTCCTCTTTGCTGATTCAATAGAATATATAGAAAGATAAAAAAGTGGTGCTTCCACCTTCCAATCGCTCAAGATGGAAAGAGAGGATGTTGTTTTGTAGATAGAATTGCAAGCCTGGTCCCCTCCCTGGGCGCATTAGTTTCTGTAATCCGCAATGCCATTTATATGATAGTGTTCTAAATCATTTCTCTCCCAACTCAAGTACTCAAGTAAATTATGCTGATTGTGATCTAAATCAAATGTTTTCCTTGCTAGGTGCAAATAGAATTTAGAAATTTCCAAGATGAAAAGAGAGTTGAAGATATTAAAAATATCATATGCATAACTTGCATTGAAAGAAATATATTGAATTCCAGCATATCATTGGTGGTTGGGCACTCACCAAAGTAGTGCCATGGTGTTGGTTCAAACCCCATCAATCCCCCCTCCCCTCTAACATACTAACAACTTTGGTCAAAAAAAAAAAAAAAGAGAGCTCAAATGAGATCCTTTTGCTTTCCTGCAGTTCTATTTCTCCTCCAAAGGAGATCCTCTGTATCCCTTCAGTTTTCTTAATGAAAACAACGTTCAAAAAAAAAAAAAAAAAAGAAAAAAAGAAAAAGAGGGCTCAAATGAGGTCTGTTCCAAGGCTTTGTTTCTAAGACTTGTGGTTGTGAAAATTATGGAGCTTTTAGAGCAAGTTGTTCAGCAAAGGTCTCTCTCTTTTTCATTGAATTGTCCATTGAATTTCTTTCTCTTTTTATAAGATCCCTTCAGAAAGATACTTCTACTTACGTTGTCCAACACATTTATTGAGGAAAAAAAAAATTCTTTCTCCTTTCTTTTATTTGAATTTGAACTCATAAATTAATTTTTTTTTTGTGCATATTTGTCAAAAGGCTCCAATCTTGCTTGCTTTTTCTATTTAAAAGTAGTTTTTCTAAAAGAATTATTTGAAAAGAAAAAAATAATTTTTATGTAAAGCAAAAAAGTAATTGTTATAATTGGCCTTGCTCTTTGCACCACCAATATTTAGTCATTAGTATGCTGCTTTTACACTAATATAAAAATTTTGAAAATCATTTCTTTAAAGAAAAAACTGGAATTGAATGGCGCCGAATTTAAGATTTGGCGGCGAATTGAATTGAATTTTCTGAGGGAGAGGGAATTCATTTTTGCCTATTTGCACTTTTGAATCTAATATCTCTCACTCAACATTTATAGATGCATTGAATTGGACCATTTCTATTGAATTTTTGCCAACAGCAAAATCATAAATGTTCGAGTCATTTTCTTGAACAATGAGAAGAGGTGGCAAGGCAAGGCAAGGAAAGGAAATGCTCAAAAGTCATGTTGCCTTGCGTCCACTGAATTTTCTTTTCCCAGTTGTTGTCAAGTTCACAGCCACATACGGTTTCCAACTTGGGCATCTAGAATTCTTACATAAATAGCCTATTTTGGACTCAAAGTTGGTGACCAGTCCAACTTCAGCAACTATTTTTAGTTGCTTGCATTAAAAAGACGGCTGTAATATCCATTCCAAACCAACAAAAAAATTTTGTCTAAAAAATCCCCAAAAGAAGAAAAAAAAAAAAAAAAACACTGCCATTATAAATTGACATGTACCTACCGTGCTGTGGGTTTCATTCTGCCGTAAGAACAACACTTCTGAGGTCTACTTCAGGTTACAGAACTTGATGTTACGTTGGTGTAGCATCAAAAAGGAAGCTTGCTGGCTTTTACTTAAGTAAATGGATCAGAAGTGCAGAGGAAACACTGGCCAACACTGTTTTTCAATGTTCTCTATATTTTAAACATTTCTTACATATGGATATGATCATTAACTAACTAGCATCTCCATAACTATTCCCATGAACCCCTCCGAGTTATTAAAAAAAAAAAAATATCATGTTTGTATTATACACATTAACTATATAATGAATAAAGATGCACACTCTCAAACTATAAAAGAACCAAAAATTGTCTCCCATCCCAACTGAAAGAAGACCTAGAAACTTGTAATTATACAAGAATGAAAATAAATAAACAAATAAAAGAAAAAAGAACCTCATTCAGGATCATTTTGGCTTTGCTCTGGTCCTGTTTCTGGTCCAGGTCCATCGTCACCTTCCCCTCCACTATCCTGCTCTTGAACAGCTGAAACAATCTGACAATCCTCAGGAATTCGTCCTTCGCTCTCTGCAGCTTGGAGTGGCACATGTGACGCTGAACTCCCTTGCTGCTCGGATACCAAGCTTGTAAGACCATTCTGCTTTAGATATGTCTCCAATGGAAAGCTTGCTACTTGTAGAAGACTCATCATGCTCATACGGGTTAATCCAGCTTGTGATTCTTCGTCACGATCTGGCTGACAATTTAAGTCTATGTTTCCCTTCCCAGTATCAGCCACTTTGTTTGAGAGATTGTTGTTCTGACTTTTGGATTCTAACTCATTCATTGACCGAGCTTCATTCTCTGAAGGCTCCTGGGGTGATACATTCTTAGAGCTGCTCTCTACTTCAGCTTCATCTTTGGGGCCTGAAATGGGCTGATTTCTGAGGGCAATCTCTGCCTCACGCTCTGATTGACGTTTCTTCTTACGCATCATCATAGTCTTAAAACGACGTTTAACTGTCATGCAGACATTACATGTACATGTAGGCTTGTGCTTGCCTTTACCACTTGGGGGCTGAATGCAAACAATACATGAGCAACCAGGACGATGCCTGGGGTGCTTGGTTGTGGTAGCAACTGCTGTGGTGCTTGGATCACCCTCATCTCCAAGGATTGCAGCATTAGCCAAAGCATCTAATCCAGAAGATTCTTGCTCCGGAGCTGGCCTATGGATACTTGTTATTCTCCGTTTCTTGAAATCTACAGGAAAGGCCATAATAGATTCAAAAATAAAACACATAACTGCAGAAAGTTTTATGATTTACAGTCCACTGAAATGACCATGCATGTGTGTTTTTGTCCAAGATAAATATAAGTTTCCCCCAGTGCATCTATTTAGCCAATTAATTAAATTGCCACAGCATGAAGTGGCAAATGCAAAAACCATAATGAGGTGCAGAAATAATTTGTAAGTGTTGTTTGTGTTCAAGCACATGAGAGTAAACCTAAAGAGTCCTTCTATAGATCAATGGAAGTAGCAGAACTATGCAGCAATTTAAGTACAGCATAATATACTAGGCAATTAACCACACATCCAACCGGATGACATCCACAAGCATTTTTCTTTTTTCATTTTCAGAGATGAGTACTATAGCATTATTTTATGCAATAAACATCCGAAAATTTCATAAGTCTTTTATAACCAGAGCAAGGTATATAATCTTAATTAAACCTTCTAAAATAGGCTTTCATGTAGGGTAAGACTTGACAAAAAGCAAAGGCTTGTTATGATAAAACAGTTATGCTGCAATAGCCATGCAATCTCCCTGCCAAAAGGGAGATATAATCTTATCATATTTCATACCCTTGTTTAGTCTGAGGAGATTTTCCAATTCCCTTGGCGTCAATTCATCTGGGGCAGAACATGAACACCTGATGACACAAAATCAACATTACTGGACAGAGTTGCAGGGAATCTATTTTTTCTTATAAATTACACAAACCAAAGGATCTGGATATGGGAAAGCATGTTATTGACCTGCTTTGATCCCAAATATTGTCAACACATGTCCACTTAGATGGAAGAAGAATACCAGCTGGTAACTTTCTCCACTTTGAGCAGTTATCACATGACGCCCATTGCTCCTGTGCCCTGATGATAAAGCTCAATAATTTAATATTAGATCATTTTATCAAGCCAAATCCACGAAGAAGAAATTAAGAGCCATTTAAGCATTCATGAAACAGATAAAATGAAATTGTAAGATTGCAGGAAGATTCTAAGGTTCTACATCTCTACAACATGTGGCACCATCAAATGACATGCCCAAATGGCACCACATTTATTAAATTGAGAGCTTGAATACATTGTAAAGCATGCAGTGTTGATCCTATTGAACATGATCTAAAGAATTTCTTCTTGGGTAATATGGACTTGCAGTATCTTTCTCATCAACAAACTAGCAAATCACTGTGAAGGCAGAGCAGTGCATTTTCCATTGTTATTACAATTATGATTGCATTCCACGCCTTAGAGACTAATAATGCCATCTCTATTATTTCTCGGCTTCAACTTCCACTCTTTTTTTTTTTTTTTTACCTTCTCAGCATATCAATAGAGTAAACAAAAGAACGAAACTGAGACATGTGAAATATGCAGAGAGAAATACATTGGAGTTTTATTAGACAGGTAAAGGCAATCTTTAAGAAGAGTTGAATATGAAAATATTCAGGGAAACTTGCTTGAGTACATCTCAATAGCAAGTACAGTGGCATAAAGAAAATATATAAATAATATGTATGATGGCCATTCTTACCCAGTTGAACGAACTATAAAGATACTTCTCTTCCCAAAAACTGGAGGTTCCTACGGGAGAAAATACATAAGATCAGAAATTCAACATCATAGCTTCCTTCACAACAAGGTGATCTCCACTTTCTAATTTTGCAGAAAGTTTGGAGGATCACTGTCATGGACTGAATCAATCAACAGGACTGAAGTTTCACTTCTTTTAACTTCCTGCCTGTGTGTGCAATTTTATACAAGTGAAGGTGGCTGTTTGAAGAAGAGGGAGAATCCATGATGCATGCATTGCAAGGTGATAGACAATCATGGAATTCCTAATCAGAAAGCCTTTCAGAAAAAATATGAGGAACTCTAGATTAACATTCATTAATGAATCCAATTGCCAAGCATGCGCATCTTCGTCACAGGATATCTTCAAGAGAATGTGTAATACTATCAAGTTACTATAGTACACCAAAAGAATTCTGTTGAGAACTTTTGATCATTAGATTGTAATCCTGTTGATAACCTTTTAGATTATCATACAAGCTTTGCATACATGTGAATCAGTGACTGTATCTTTATAACTATATAGATACAATAGTTAAAGATGCAACAAGACTACTCACCTCATATTCTTCAAAATCATGATCCTCAATACTGACAATGCTAGGCTTTATAGTCGGCGGCGGGCGGAGCAAATCCTGTGCTTCTTCCCATGTTAGCTTGATCTCCAGAGCATCTACACTATCAATTAAAAGCCTCTTACTTTTGGACCCAATATTCCGTGTTCTCTTTCTCTCTGGAACCAGCAATGATGGCAATAGCAAGCTATCCCTTGTACTATCCTCATGCTTCTCGGATTTATGCCAGCCAATATCACCATTAGATGAATGCAAATGTTTGGATATTGAACCCAAATGTGTATCAGTGCTTCCCTTCAGTGACTGAAGAAGGCCAGAGTAACCACTTATTATAGGTAGGTTCTCAAAAACACCCGAAAAGAAACTTTCACTTGAATGAACACCATTAGCAATGGCAGATTGTTGAATGTCCTGTTTATTTGATAGTTTATATATCAATATTGCATGATCAATTTTATTAACACAGAAACTGATTCCATTTTTACCTGCATTGCCATTGAGTTTGATGCTTTCCTGAACCCCATAACAAGTTTTCCTTCTGGATCCATACGGCTAAATGTTACTGCATAAAGATTATGAAAAAAAATCAATTGGGACTACACCTGAGACATAAAATAAAAAAGTTTCAGGAGCAAGAATGTGCTAGGAATAGACTGTTAAATAGCATGTATAGATTATCAAATGAATTACTGGGATGTTCTTTTGCAGATACAGAAAATGGCAGGAATTTTTAACAGTACACAATTGTGATCAGAAAGCTATGTTTCTAGGAGAAAATGCACAAGTAACAGAAATAAATTGACTTCAAAAGTAGGTAAAAATGGCTTCATGTGCAGAAGAGATAAGACACAAGATAAGTCTAATTGAATGTCTATTACAATCACAATCTTGAGTTTAGTGAGATTAACCAATACCAGTGTCTCCAGCTTGCAACTGCATGGACTGTATGCAAGGAGTTACACCCTCCAAAACGTACATACGGCTGTTATTATTAGGCCAAAATCGGAACTGAAACACCCACTCTTTCCCTTTTACATCCTGAATCCTCAGAGGAAGGCCCTCTGGTTGAGAGATAGGAGGAAAATATGCCTGCATAGTGAGCAATTCAATGGATATGTAGCAAAGATCATGTATAAAAAGACTTCTAGAAGGGTTGAATAACATTAACAATGATAGAGTACGAATTATACAAACTTACTTCAGCACATGCTTTAGGGAGAACTAAACGGCCAATGCGACCAGCATCACTTGCACTAAGAACCTTCTCAAACAATGGCACAATGGTGGAATTCGAACTGGAGCATTAAAGAGTTAAGGATAAAAAATTCCAATTTAAAGAGGGTTGAGAAAAATATAAATATAATGTTCACATGGTTCCACATACTAAAAAAAATAAAAGACTGTATCATTAAATAACGAAATGAAGGATACTCTGCTGATATTTGCTGCAACTCTTGGTCTGTTATCCTAGGCCAATACCGAGGAAGCAACTGATTCCGTCCCCGTCCTTCAGCAGGTGGCCGAGCAACACGTATCTGTGAAACCATGCTGGCATTTGCCTCCAAACCTGTGGCAAGGCCTGACTTTGGAGGCTTGGGTAATAGATGGCGAGACCTGTGCCCCTGTTGGAGTGGTGAGGATGACTTACTTTGGCTCCTTTCATCAACAACAGTAAAGGGGTTTGGATTCCCAAAAGTGGAACCCAAGGTAATATTCAAATTTGTTTGGGCTAGTGATTCATATAATTCATTTGCTACAGTAGTTGCTTTACGAATCTCTGGTTTGGCACTTAGAGATAATCCATTTGATGGTTGGTTAAAGTTTGAGAAACTTGATCTTCCAATTTCTCCTAGAGGAGATAAATTATCCTCCTGTTTCATTTGCCTGAAAGAAACACTTGTCTCATCATTCTGTAATCGAAGTAAATGTCTTGTGGCAATACCATCAGTTGCATTGCCCAACTGAAGAAGCTTCTTTTCACCATCCAATTGGTTGTCAGATGATTGTAGTTCACTAACATTGACAACTTTTGATGTGCCAAATCCATTAGGTTTTTCATCTCCTGTCACCTGGATAAATAAGTGTAGCGTTTACTAAAAAAGAAAATACCTGATTCTGACAGTTCAAAATTGCAAAGCTTTCATTCTGTTCCCACAAACTAATACAAGAAAAATGTCAGCAAAAATCACCAAATTCAACTACAGATTTCTGGCTTGTATTAGCAACAATCACAAAGTTTTCTTGGCATGATACTTCCCTCATTACATTTATCGTTCAGGGGCAATGCAAGACATTAAGAAAGGAACTTGAAATCATTGAAGACAGCATGCATGAAAACCATCAGAAAACACGATACTCAAAAATATAATTTTGAGCTAGTACATACAAATGATCTGAACGTACAGAACTAACCCTCAAACTTTTGACACAGTTTGTACAGCTTACACCACCACCATCGAGTAGCTCAAGCAAAAACCTGGAAGCTATGCATCCACAATGTAGACGCTGCCAATTTTCGATGAAATTGAATTGCTTAGTGATTAATCTATGGAAAGTCAACGAGGGACAAGGATAAGAAATAATTAAAAAGAAAAATTCTCAACTACCTTGGCACACGAAGCACACTCCCTCCAACCAGAATCCTTTGAGTGGAAAATATCACAAAACGTTGATTGCTCATAAGCAGTCCTGAACTCATCCCAAATATCCCCAATTAAAACAATGGATCACTTAATCATTTTTCCTAGAAATCACACAAAAAATTAAAAAGAAAGCTCATAATTAAACAGCTTTATCGTGTACTTCAGCTCCTCAATTTAAGGTACTTGATCTAATTCCATGGATTTAGCATTAGATTCTAACAAATGGCACACGCAAATGATCCCAAATGATATAAAAATTAACCAAAAATAGAAGGACAAAATTAGCAGAAAATAAAGAAGCTTGACGAATACAACTCCATTAGCAATAGTATAATATCATCTAATTCAATTAAAAAAAGGAAATAAAATTTGAATTACCCGCAGTTGTCGCAGAGATTAGCGAAATCACCAGATCGCAAAGGCCAACCTCTTCGCCAATCGTTGGACGTCGAGGTAGCTCCACATAATGCATTCATGCACGTCGTCTTCTTCTTCGACTCCATTATCAATTTCTCGATAATATAATAAAAATTCTACAGAATTAAAATTTCGAATTAAACAATAACAAAAGATAAATAATAATCAGCTCGTGATACACGCATGAATTTAGTCAACTAGAATCGCAATTATAGTCTATGAAGATTAAGTAAAAATTAAGCTAACCTCTAATCACCCACCAATCTCTTTTATACAGTATAAGCACTATTATAGAGAATGCTCCATGTCTGATCGATTTACGCGTATGAATTGGTTTATAGTTAGAGCCTTGAAGCACTGAGCTGCTACTATTGCTGCTTCTTAATTAATTTGATTCTTGAAGAGAAGAAAGGGGGTGGATCGGAGGTGGAGGCGGTTTCCGGTGACCGGAGAGGGAGGAATATGAGGAGCTATAGGAAAGAAGAGAACATATGCTGTGCATGCAGAGTAACGGATAGGATATGCTGTGGTGTGGTGTGTTGTGAGTTAGAAGCAGAAGAAAGAGAGAAAAAGAAGAAATGAGTTTGGTACTAACAATAAAAATGCATGCACGATGATACTTCAAGTCTCGGCTAACTCTTCCTACCTTTTTTTTTTTTTTAATCATAAGATAAATAAAAAAATTTTTTCCAAAAAAAAAAGATAAATAAAATATTTTCAAATATTATTTTCCTTTTTAATTACCAAAATCAATTCATATTTAATCCAAAACTAAAGAGGTAAAAAAAATAATATAAAAAAATAACTATAAGTTATAGTTATTTTTTATTATTTTATATATCTATATTACTTCATGATATTGAAGAATATTAATAAATTTTATATTAAATAAATAGAATTATTTAAACCATTAATTTATAAATAAAAAATAATGTCAAAGAATGGATAATTGATGATATAATTTCCTTTAAAACATATATATATATATATATATATATATATATATATATATATAGATTAAAGGTTTGATGTTTGAGGTTTATAGATATGATAAATTTAATTTTTTATTTTTTATTAGTTTATAGTAAGTTAAATAATAATATTATTTTTAGCATTATTAAATTATGATTGGTAAATATTTATTTTATTATTAATATTAATTTTATAGCTTGCTTGTACCCATTTATTATATAAAAATATTAATTCAACACCTATTTTATTTATATATAACTCAAATCAAATAAAATACAATTTATATATATATATATATATCATCACACAGTACTCATGATACATTACTTGTATTTTAATGGATTAGTTATAATTCTATCATCGTGGCAGAGTGGAACACAAACCATTAATAGAATATGTTAAAAAAAAAAACCATTAATAGAATTATTATTATTATCAGGTATATTTTTATCTAGACTGGATGTATTACACTTAATGGTTAGATTTGAATGATATAATTAAGTGTTTTGTTTTTATTGGACAACTATTTTACACTTATCTTATGTGTCTTATATCTAACTATAGGGTGTAATACATCCAGCTTAGGTAAGAATCTCCCTATTATTCTTTGAGATGCAGATAATTATTAAAAAAAAAAAATCAGTTTTTGAAAATAATTATTAAATACGGCGGCCGGACAGCACCGTAAAGTGCGCCACTATTTAATTTATTATCCAATCGCATAATTCGCATGCAATCGAGTGCCGGGACTGAATTTACTGAATTACCCTTACTGTGGAGGTGATTTTACGAGGTTGTGGCAGCACAACTGTCCCACGCCGTCCAACTGAATTTCGTCAACTGTGGACGATCATCATTCCCTTCTTGATTATTTACTAAATTTCCCAAATTTTTATAAAGTTATTTTTAATGACGTCATATTAATGAGATGATGATGTTAGGTGGACCCTAAGGGGGAGTGGGGCATGCACCTACCACGCTGAAAGAGAAATTCTAACCCACGCGCCTGAAGACCTGACCAGTCACATCTGACAACTGACCTCGCACGTGGGTACACGCGTCAGGAATGCGCCTGGTATTTATTTATTTATTTTTTTCGGGATGTTGGCCTTTGGAATAAAACAAAGGGTATCTAGTTAAGGTTTTAGAAGAAGGGAATGTTGCTTGTCCGAATCCACATTTCGGCAGATGATTCGTCATGATACGAGGTGCAAAAGCTAAATCCTTAAAAAAAAACTTAGGTTACTTTGTTTTTAATATACTTTAATTTTACTTTCCTTTTATTATTGTATTGTCAAATGATGATTATTAATAAAATAAAATTTATTTTATAAAAAATAAAGTAACCATAGAAAATACCTCTTAAAAAAGGTTATATGTACGGAGCTTTTTTTGTCAAAAATAAAATTGTATTGCTGAAAATAGAGATGTACAAAGAGAAATAAATTATTCAAGATAAAATATAAAGACCCAATTTAGTACAATAACTTGTATTTAAACAAAGCAAACTCTTTTTCATGTTGGAGAAAAATATCATCAAATTGCAACAAGTTCTTTATTTGAAAAAAACCACTTGAACCCTTCAATCACTCCTTTTAATAATGTATCTCGATTTGTGAAATATTTTGGTAAAAAAATGAATTTTTTTTATGAATTTAGACTCGGATGAATTTAAAAATAAAAATTATATGCAAATTTTTAGAATTTTTAAGATAAATACTTCTATCTGAATAGATATATAATCCTACACCTGTTTTGTTAAGCTGCTTATAGCTGATAGCAATTACGGATAATGAATAGTTAATAGCTGTTAACTGATAAATATTAACTATGTGATAAAATTTTGTTAGCTATTATTGTTTGTAGGTCAAATGACTATTAAATGTATAATTTATTTATAAATATAATTTTATATACTTTTTATTATATTTTTTATTTATGCAAATTATTTAAAGAAATATATATAGTAATACATAATAATTTGTTGTCTTTAATTTATATATTATTAAAATAATTAATAGAAATTATTTAAATATAAATATAAATATAATTGTATAATTTTTTAAAAAATAATTATAGGTATAAATATTATAATTGTTTAGTTACTAATTATAATTTAAAGTAATATTTATTTAATTATGAACTATAAAAAATTGATTACTTACATTTAATTTAAATGAAATTATTTATTACTCCCTCTGTTATAATTTAATTGACGTTTAAGGATTATACACTTAGATTAAGGAATGTGATTAATATATGTATAAAATACTATATTACCCTTATAATAATTCTCTCAACCAATTATTAGTTTTGTATATTCTCAAAAGGAGTATATCTATTCAATTATTTTTTCTATGTTAAATAAGGATAGGATAGGAAAAAGAGTAGTTAAAATGTATTGGTAAACTGAAAACGTCAAATAAATCAGAACAAAAATTCTATCCTAAAACGTCAATTAAATTGGTCTGGTCCGATTTCTTAATTTCCCGATTGTCCGTTTGGATGTCCAGTTCCAGCGGCCCGGTCCGGTATTGCCGCTGCCTTTCAATTAAAAAAAAATATACACAGATTTTAAGTGTCAATTGTCAAATCCCAATTGCACTTGAGGGGAGTGTTAGAGAATATATCCCACATTGAAAACTTACAAAATAATCAGGGGCTTATAAGTGGTGTAGATTGTACCTTAACACAAGCCAATTAGTTTTGGATTATATGAGTTCAACTTTATTTATAAGTCCACACGTGTGTGCGTGGGCCAATACTCTCCAGGCTCGTGGATTCTTATCAGTTACCTCAATCAGCTAAACCAAACGACCCGTTAATAGTATTATAATTATGATGAATACATTCATAGTCTTTAAACTTAACATGTTTTATCTGATTATCTTGACACCTCAACTTGCTAAAAATACCACTTATAAACACTTTGCATTTAATTTAAATATTTAAATAGTATTATTTCAACTTAAAAAAACACTTGGATATTTTAAATAAAACAAATATTATGGACAAGGCTTATTTTCAATAAATTTAAATATTTAAATAATTATTTTAAAAATGAAGAAGACAAACAAACAAACAAAAAAAATGTCAAATACATAAAAATTGCAGATGTATTGGAGCTGATTATAAAATGCTAAAGTTGTGTAAACATAGGCATGTTCCTGCAGTCATATCATCATATCACGATACATGTTTATTCATTGACATGTTGTCCTGAGCAATGGCTTGGAGAATTTGGCACTAGTAAACCCATTAAGCATTACATAAAGAAAAAAAAAGGAGCTACATCATGTCAATAGCGCACCAAATCCAGATCCAGGGGCACTGGTAGATGTTTGATATACCTTTTTGCTTGGTTGATTTATCTTTTACCCTGCCAATCATTAGATTAATTTTATTATTATTATTATTACCTTACGGGCAAAGATTTGTTTGGTGCATGTGTTTGGTTCTCTAGTGATTATTAGAGAAAATGTTCAATTATTTTTTCTTTTACAGTTGGAAGGAGAAAATGATGTTCTCAACTGATGCTCATGTGGCCAACTATACGTTATATGCGTCTTAATTTTTTCCTTTTGACAATGGGATAGGGAGGGGTGAGGGATTTGAACCGTACACTCCTATAAAAATATCAAGATTTTTTACCACTAGATTAGAGAGAAGGTCAGCATTATATGTGTCTTAATTAGCTATTTATATATGATGGGTTCTCTGTAAATCTAACTCATCAATTTATAAAACTTAATTTGAGATTTATCTTGTATAGTATTTTAAAATATTTTTTTGTTTTTTTTTTAGTTTAAACTTATTTCATTAAAATTAAAATAGTTTTATCGTTAGTATTAGATTATAATATGAACCCATTTTTTTTATTATATATTCTAATTCAAATTCTTGATTTTGATGTGGTAATTTTGCTATATTAATTCAGTTGAAAATGATAAAAATTTGAAAATATTTCCAAAAATTGAATAAAAATTTGTTGAGAATTCAAATATATATATACATACATGCGCACACAAAAAATAATGGAAAGGGGGAGAGGGAGGGAGGGAGGGAGTGTCTTGATCTTGAGATCCTTCAACTACACCAAAAGAGCTAGTCGGCTAAAGTTATGTATAATCGAATTAAGATCGAAAATCGACAATTTCAATTCGATTCAATTTAAATTTTTTAAAATTAAAAAATTTAGTTAAAAACGAATTAACCAAATTAACCAAAATTTTTTAATTTATATATAATATCAAATAGTTTAAGAAATACATTAGTTTTGTTCTATGAAATCCTATATTTGAACCCTTATATTTTTTTTAATTTTTTAATAAATAGCCGACAATTAAACTAAACTATTCGTGTTTGATTTTCAATTCAATTTTTAAAAATTAAAAAAATGGGTCAGTTCCGTTAACCAAACTGACGAATACAAATATTTGTGGCAAATATCATATAAAATTTTAATATTCTTTTAATTAAAAAATTTATGCAAATACCTTATGTTAACGACATATACTACGACATTCTAGTATGTGACACAAGCAAATTAGTGTACTAAATTAATAGAGAATAAAACACATCACTTTTCACATGTTCATCATCAAAACTTTATAGGAGAAGCTATAATAATAATTCACATGTTGGACTTTGTTGATAAGTGACACGCAGAGCGCAAGGATTCATCCAGAATAATTATATTAGTCTTCTAGGTGGAAATGGGTATTTTCCAACTCATCAATATCAACTCGAAAACTACCAACAATTAACTTTATATTATATGACTTGAATTTCTTTTTTTTTTTAACAATAAATAAATTATATTAAAATGCTTTTCGGATAAAGTGTAAAACAAATTTGGTTAAATGCATAGTTTCATCCTTAAACTTTACACGATTAATTTCTGACACTCCTCAAATTTTATTATTTTCTATTTAGCTTTTAAATTTTTATTTTGAATATTTTTCATATTTCAATTTGTACTTTTTTAGTCTACTTAATCCATACAATTTTAAAATGAATAAAAATTTAATTTTAAATGATTTTAAAAATATAAAATAATAAAATTAGCTTCAAAACAATATAAATAAAATTAAAAAAGTTAAAAAAATTGTTTCTAATAAAATTCTCTCTTTCATTAAACGTTATTTTAGTTTATATAAGTTTCTCTTGTATCCATATCAACATCAATTTATAAAATATTTCGATTTCATGTATTTTAGGGGTTAGATAGGTTAAAATAATAGAAAATTGAGAAGTATTAGAGATTAATCGGGTGATCAGGGTGAAACTATGCATTTGGCCAATAAATTTTCTAGGTATATATGTTACAGATTATATATTGATAAATCAAATATTTAAAAAATTTACAAATGAATAAAAAATCAATAAAATTGAAGTAACAACAATGAAAAGATAAAAAAAAAATATTGTTTTATAACCGATTTGAAATAAAATTCGGTACATTTCCGTTTATTTGACCGACCAAAAAACCAAAAAGAAAAAGAAGTCACTTAAAACATCAACAACAACGTTGCACTTAGGACTGAGCAAAACCCGGTCGGTCCGTAATTTTCAGTCCGATCAGATCTGAATTCTTAGGCCGGCTCGGTTGAATGCTAGTGGGGTTGGCGGGTCGGGCGAAACGGGTAGAGAGAGGGCGGGGTGCGGTTCGGTGTGGGTTTTAAACTACCCGAACCGTCAGAAAACCCGATTACCCTATACCTAAACGACGTCGTTTTATATATATATATATGTGTGTGTGTGTGTGTGTGTGTGTGTGTGTGTGTGTATGTATGTATTATTACTAAACCTAAAACCTAAACACTCATTCACTCCTCACTTACCTTAGTCGCCGCTCTGTGTTTTCTCTCGACTCCTCTCCTTCAAACCCTAGTCTCCTACGTACTCTCCTTCAACCCAAGTCTCATCTTCTTCACTCTTTAATCTCATCTTCTCTTCTTTCTAGTTCTCTTTCTCACCGAGCCTCTCTGGATAATGATGTCTCTTTCCTAAATCCATTCATTATATGTTTGTGTTTGCAGTGACAAAATCAATTTGATGGCAGATCTATAGCATGCAGAACTTTATTTGTTAATTTTTAAGCATGCATGTCAAAAAAATATCAAGATCTTTCAGAATATTATAAGGTGAGATATGAAAATATTTTTTCGATTTTGAATATTTTTCTGTTTATGTAAACTTAAATCAGTTGAATCTGTTTATCTAATTTGATATTGGATTTTTATTTTGGAGTAAAAGTTGATGTGGTGGAAGTTTCTTGCAATCAAAGAGGTGGAAGCTTTCGATCTAGTCCTGATCTGAGTCGATCTATCCCGATCTAAGTTGATCTATCCAGATCAAAATCCTTTTTGTGACTAAAGTGGTTTTGCGAAAAAATTAAAAGATATACTTTTGGTTCTTTTGATTCTATTTTTTAAACGGTGATGTTTTATTTTTATTTAAAATTATTTTCAATTTTTTAAACTTTTATTTTGATTCTGTTGAATGTTGAGTTTTTATTTACAATTTTTTTGAAAGTTTAATTTATTTTGAGAAAATAAAATCTTATTTTTCGTGTATTTAATCATGACTGTTTGATTTAGTTTTTCTTATTTTGTAAAATTTTGGGTTATATTAATTTTATAAAATTTTGGTTTCTAATCATAATGCTTGAGAAAAAAATGCATGACTGTTTGATTTGGTTGTTCTTATTTAAAGTATATCAAATTTCGCTAATAAATTGGAGTATTTTATGTATTTTATAAAATTTTGGTTTATATTAATTTTATAAAAGAAAGTATTTTATGTTATTAAAAATTATTTTGGTTTCTTATGTAATGTATATAATTTTTCTTTTAATTTATTGATTGATATCAAAAAGTTTGTATTTAGAAATATTTTTAGAAATCTAAGTTTATTTTTCTCTTTGCTATTCTGGTTGATAGAATATTTGTGAATTGTTATT
>CATIWK010281515.1:0-18081 GCA_949634005.1 Mallotus japonicus
AACCATGTCTGCCTTTTTCTTGCTCCTTATGGAATTCTTTACTAAATTTCCTACAAAAAGGGAAACATTAATTAGGTACTTAAACAAAACTCCTAATTTGACTAGAATTAAATAAAAAATAATAGAATCCTAAATAGAATAAGAAACTGTAATATTTCTCAATTAAGCTCAAACTCTACCCAAATTAAATCAATTTATTATTCAAAATCCATTAATATTCAACTCTAAACATATGTAAATATTACACACATCAGATGTGTGTAATATTTATATACTTTCGAAGTTGAATTTTAATGACTTTTGAATTAATAAATAATGTTAATTGGGTAGATTTTAGGTTAATTAGGAAATATTTTTAGTTTAGAGTTTTATTTAGGGTTTTATTGTTTTTGGTTTAATTCTAGTCAAATAAGGAGTTTTATTTAAGTGTGTAATTAGTTTTCCCTTTTTTGTAGGAAATTTCATTAAGAGGAATCCAAAGAGTCAAAGGATTGAATGATATGACTTTAACATGGCCTTGCTGAAGCAGTGTTTACTACTAGACTTTGAGCGTTACTTCCACACGGCTTGAACACGAGGGTGTGCAACCTGTGTTACTCCTATGCTGAAACCATGTCAATGTCGTGCGAGGATCTGGAATTTTGATTCGAAGTGAAGCACGCCCATGTTGAAGTCGTGCTGAAGTGGTATCAGGCATAGAAAAGTTTCCTTTTTTAAGAAGGACTCAGGAATTCAGGGGCAAATAGGTTTTCATCAAGTTTCCTATAAAAGGGGATCATTGAGAAGGTTTAGGGGGGATTTATTCTACATTCTAAAAAGCCATGCACAAACAACAGTTTAAGAAAGCGAATAAGGGTTTGAAGATTGAAGCGCGCTTAAACGAGTTTTATCTATTTTTCTTCTTCATTCTCTTGTTATTTATTTTATGTTTGTAATTTTTAAAGCCATGTTTGGCTAAACTCCTTTTAGGGTTTAGGTTAGAAGTAGTTATTCTACGATGTGATTGAACACAAGTTTTTTATTAATTTGATTTTTAGTTAATTCTATGCGTTGAGCTTAATGTCTTATTATCATTCTAGGCCTATTTGATTGCATGTTTATGGGTAAATTAACTAATGAGAGTTAGGAGAATTTACCAGCTTAAGACTCATAAGACTTAGACCACTCTACCACGAGAGTAGGCGAGCTCTTTGGGGGACCACGAGAGTAGACAAGCTCTTCGATGGTAAACTAATTGTTAAGGAACTTAATGAATTTTGATTAACTTTTTAATCACGAGAGTAAGTTAAACTTTAATCTTAACATGCTTAATTGAACTCGAGAGAGTTTTTAGGTATTTTAGAACAATTATCCTTAACTGAAATCAAGGTGTTAAATAATTAAATGTTCATAATCTGATTTGAATAGTGAAACTAAATCTGAGCTCTATGTTTTAATTATTGATTTCCTTTTATTTATAGTTGTTTAGATTCATATTTTATTCTATAAATCACTTTATTGATTTGCTAGCTAAGATCATAGGTAGAAATATTAGTATTCAATGTTCAATCCTCGTGGGAACGATATCTTTTGTACTACAATTCACGATCTGTGCACTTGCGAGTTTTGAACATAACATTTAATTTATTTGAAGTCATTTGCTTTATTGAAGTTATGTTTTTTTGAATTGACCCATTGAAGTTTATCTTGAGCGTCTTTACTCCTATATTTCGATGATATATGTACTTTATGCTAGAAGTGTAGCATAAAGAAAGTGTTTCAAGCCAGCTGACACCAGCATGAATTAATAAGGACAGACAGCCTTCTGTAGTAGGTGAGATTGGTAGTACTATAGTTCTAATTTCATATGGCATGTCAACCTATCAAGCTAACAAGATGATGGGACCTTCCACCTTTGGATCACTTCAATCTTCTGCTCAGCCGGCGGGCGAAGCTGCATCTCAAGCTCAACTTGCTAAACATCAGCTTGCTTATCAGCATATTCACCAACAACAGCAACAACAACAACAATCGCAACAATAACTCTAGAACTTCTAAGCAAATCAATATCAAGATATTGAGCAGACTACTAATTTTAAGAACCATAGATTACCACTGGCTAGAATTAAGAGATTATGAAGGCAGATGAAGATGTGAGGATGATATCAGCCGAGGCTCTTATAATATCTGCTAGAGCCTATGAGATGTTCATTCTCGAACTGACATTACGGTCTTAGAATCACACTGAGGGGAACAAAAGGAGGACGCTCCAAAAGAATGACATTGCTGCGGTAATTATAAGGACTGATATTTTTTATTTTCTGGTGGATATTGTACAAAGGGAGGATTTGAAAGATGAAGTGCCAGCATTTGTCTCAACTCAAGAGGGAGTCTTCCTATTAGAGGCCCAACTGAAGCTATTCCATACTATTACATGTAGCCTCAGCTTGCACCACAGGTTATAGCTCCGGGAACGAGTGTTGGTAAGCCTGCGGTTGATCAAATATTTATGGCCAACAATCTCGCCCATATGCAGCACAATTGATATGGCCACAACAGTCGCCTCCAGACTCTTAAGCAAGCAAACTGTATCAGGTGCCATAGTTAAAATGTGAAGCGGTCAAGGATGTAAATCAAATATCATAGTTATTGTTGTTCTGTATTTTATGGAAGTTGCAAAATGTATTAAGTTAGCTATATAGTTCTTCTTAGATGTTATTTTTATAATTTTTTTGTTAAGTTATCAAGGATATGGATTCCTGTCTTGTAGACAGTTCTGATTGATATAAAAAATTAATGTTCCATGGTTCTTTAATTTTGTGTAATTATAAATAATAGAATTCTCACCATGCAGAATCCTCACCGCTTTTTACAGCATCAACAGGCTGGGCAAATGTCCTCCAAACTGCAAGAAATAAAAGCAGCCATATTTAATTCCATTTTTTTAATTCTAAAAACTATTTCCACAACTATGAGCCACTTCTTTCTTCCTTATCACTCAACGATGTCACTAGTAGGGGTGTAAACGAGCCGAGCCGCTCGTGAGCAGCTCGGTGTTCGACTCGATAAAAACTCGTTCGAGCTCGTATATAAAAGCTCGTTTAGCTCGCGAACAAGCTCAATTAGAAGCTCGTGAGCCAGCTCGTAATTTTAATGTTTAGTAATTTGATTTTAGATATATAATATATAAATTCGTATTGTAAAAAATATTTTTAAAAATTTATTATTAGAATAAAATCGTAATTTTTATTAAATATATTGTAATTTATTTAATAAATAAATTATTTTTAATTTTTGAATGTATAATTTTAATTTATAGTTTATATTTTTTAAAATTTCTTTAGGCTCGTTTAAGCTCGCGAACAGCTCGTGAACACTATGTAAGATAGCAAGCTTGGCTCGAGCTCAGCTCGTTTATAAACAAACCAAGCCCAAACTAGCTAAAGCTTGGCTCGGCTCGATTACACCCCTCGTCGCTAGTGAGAGTTGGTCTTTTTCTAGTCTCAAAAGCAAGTAATGCAGCTTTCCTCAATAAAGCAGACCCAACAATACACCCTAACACTGTCGGATTTTTTGGACTGCAACAATTTAAAAGAATGTAAATCCCTTAGACACAGTAGAAACATAAAAAAAAAAAAAAAACTTATTGATTGCAAGGAGTGAATGGCTGAACCAAATAATCAAATTCCCTTCAGCAGCATCACAAAGTAAACACAGCCTAAAATTGTATAGTACAGTCTTGCACTCTTAATCACATCATTGCTAGAGTCAAACAAGGAAATATATTTTATTTTAGTCCATTTGTATTAGATGAACTTCAAAATGATAGCCAACTCCACTAAAAGGAAAACCTAATTCAAATTCACTATGATATTTTTATGTTGGACGATGTATATTGATAGTGCTGTAGAAGCTCATAATGCAATTTCAAAAAATTCAAAAGGCAAATTTACCTTTTAGTAAGAGAATGTAATTGCCCATTAGCCTCTTGATCGTTAACTTCAGAATTTAAAACTTTTTGAACCAGACGCTTGTATTCATTCACATTTGGGGTGAGGACAACTAATGGATAACCACTCACAAGATCAAGGCTATTTGTTACAAGAAAAAGTCTAGCCTAGAAAATATTAACTTTATCAGCATCTATCGATATTGGTAAATGTCATACTGTGGTAAGAGTGGTAATGGTAGCGGTGGGAAGAGGGTCAAACGCCATAATATGGAAGTGATCAGAGGAGTGGGTCGAGGAGAGGAGGATGAAAAATCCAGGGAATACTCTGAAATAACAATAACCTGGATTTTTCTTGGGATTTTATCAAACATGATTTGTTCAAGCTCATCTCCGATTTTTATTGCCAAAAGAAGCTACCTATAGGCATCAAGTCATCAATGATCTCTCTTATTCCAAAAGTAACATCTCCTTCAAAAGTTGCTGATTTCCGCCCCATTAGTCTGGTTCATAGAGTTTATAAGATTATTGTAAAGCTTCTCCCCAACAGACTCAAATCTGTCATGTCCTACATCATTAGTGAAACGCAATTAGCTTTCATTGCTCAAAGACATATTCTTGATAGCTTTTTGGTTGCCAGTAAAGTTATGGCTGCTTGCAAGCATAAGAAAAGAGGTTATTTTTTTGCTTAAATTAGACTTTGAAAAAGCCTTTGACTCGGTGAAATGGGACTATTTGGATACTGTCATGTCTGAAATGGGCTTTAGTCATTTATGGAGATAGTGGATTCAAGAATGTATCACTGGCACAAAAACCTCAGTCCTTGTGAACGACTCTCCATCAAGTGAATTTTTTATCTTTAAAGGATTAAGGTAAGGGGATCCTCTTTCCCCTTTATTTTTCAATATTGCAGTTGAACCTCTTAAGGCAATGATTATGAAAGCTTGCTAATTAAACTTGTTGAAAGACATTCAACCTTTTACCGATGGTCCTTTCATATCCCATCTACAGTTTGCAGATGACATGTTGGCTTTTTGTGAACCTAACAAAGATCATATCCTTAACTTGATTCGCCTTTTACACTACTTTTCTCTCATTTCAGGATTGGACGTGAACTTCTACAAAAGTACTTTGGTTGGTTAAAGTTGCTGATTCTTCTATAGCAGAGGTCGCTAATTCTGCCTTTTACAAAATTGGTTCCCTCCCATTCAACTATCTTGGTTTACCTCTTGGATCCAATCCTAAGAGATTGCAGACATGGCAACCAGTTATTGATAGAGTGGAGAAAAAACTAGCCTTCTGGAAAGGTAAACTTCTTTCCCAAGCTGGTAGATTAACGCTTATAAAAGCTTCTGTGTCATCTCTCCCTCTTTATTATATGTCCTTATTCACTATCCTATGTAAAATTGCAAACAAGCTAAATCAAGTCATGAGTCGCTTTTTCTGGTCTGGTGCAACGGAGGATCATAAACTCCACTTGATCAAGTGGAATTTACTCACCAGAACAAAATACAATGGAGGTTTGGGAATATTGGATATAAAGATTCACAATAGAGCTCTCTTATTTAAATGGTTGTGGCGTCTCCAAGATAATAATCCAGCAATATGGAAAACCATTGTAACAGGAAGATATGGTTCTTTGTCCTTATCAAATCCTAATCCCAATCAAATTAGAGGCTCATTTGAAATTTGGAAAGGAATTTATTCATCTGCTCTCTCTAATGATAATGCATCAAATTTAATTCAGGCTAATATTGGCTATAGTGTGGGGAATGGTAATCTTATCAAATTATGGCAGGACAGTTAGATTTCAGATCAACCTCTGAAAAGTCTATTTCCTGATCTTTTTGCCATCTCTTTGTCCAACTAAAATGGATACTCTAATTTGGAAACCTCATTCAAAAGGTATCTTCTCTGTTAGTTCTGTCTACAAAACTCTAATTGGGCATGATCTATTTGTTGGAACTTTTAATGCTCCTAATGTTTGGCTTAACTTGGCTCCTCCTAAGGTTGAGCTCTTTTGCTTTTTGGCATGTATCGACAGAATTCCTATCTGTGATTGGCTATTTAGAATTGGATTTCTTCCTCTAGCTAATAACCAATGTCCTTTTTGCAATAAATTTAGAGAAACGATGGAATATATTTTACTTCATTACAAGATAGCTTGGAAGATTTGGAGTTTCATGCTGAATTGGTGGGGGTTTTCTTTTTGTTATCTTAAGGATTTAACTTCTCTATTTGATCAATGGAGAAGCCTGGTTTGTGGAAAAATTCAGTCAAAATTTTGGATAATTATTTTCTTTGCAACCTCTTAGTCTCTATAGCTCTCTAGAAATGACATTATCTTCAATGATAAAAGTTTCACCTTTACTGACATTTACGCCACTATTTTTCACAAATCAGTATCATGGTTCAAATGCTTCTATCCTTCCTTAACTTGCTTAGGTCTGGAGTTATTTCATAATGTTGATATTGTTAAATCTTGGCATAATCCAATTAGATTCCGTCCCAATGTTCTTTGGCAGCCCCCTCCCCTTAACTTCCTCAAATGGAACACGGATGGATCATCCATTGGTAAACTGGGTCAAAGCGGCATTGGAGGTATATTACCAAACCACTTGGGATCTTTCATGTGTTTATTCTCCTTCCCTATTGGTGTAGCTGATTCAAATAAAGCTGAGCTTCGAGCAATTCTTCAAGCTATTTAAATCACTTCCCAACAAACCTCTCTCTTGTGCACCACTCTTGGAATCATTATAGAGTCCGACTCAAGATCAGCAATCTCTTGGGCATCAGGATTATCTTAACCTCCATGGATTTTGAATGGCTTTGTTAACACAATCCGCAATATTATGAACTTCATTCCTCCCATCAGCTTTCTTTACATGCCTCTGTAGACACCCAATTCTAGGATAAGGGAGTGTGGATGCGACAGAGGACTCCGATGATGAGAATTTATTATAAATAGATCCTCAGAATTTGAGTTTTGGATCTCAAAGGCTAAACTGCTCTTTTCCAAGGATTTAATTGAGTTTTCAAGGACTAAATTGAAAGTTTTTTTTTTCAGGGGTCTTTTAGTAAAAGTTTCCTTTCTTCAGGGGTCTTTTAGTAATTAAAAGTTAAAAAAAATTGAAAAACCGATCGGAATTACACATTTTCGGTCAGAAATGCATAATTTCGATTGAAATTATGTATTTCCGATTGGAAATACATAATCCTGATCGGGATTATGCAGTCCTAATTTCGTTTTAACTCTGTTTTTTCAATTTTTCAGTAAATAAAATGGATTTTTCTTACGTTTTGATTGGTCAGATGACGAGATTAAGGCCTGTTAAAGGACTTATCTCTGTGTTTAGAGTCCTATTTTGAGTCTAATTGAATCACCTGAAGTCACAGTAGGTTACGTGACTTTGAGCTAGGTTCTCTATAAAAACCTAGGCTAACTCCTGAGTGGGAGAGGACTTTTTTTTTCATTGCTATTTATGACTTCTACTTCTTGGTTTCGGGGGGACTTCTTATGGAGCTTCTCCTGTAACGTAAAGAAGGTTTTTTTACAGATAAAGAAAAAGCTTTGAAAAAGATTTTGATTCTAAAACTTGAAGAGAACGCAGCGAGCCGAGAAACAAAAATCAATTCTTGAAGAACTATTCAAAAGCAACGGTGACATACACACCACTCTGAGGAGCAAATCAATACAGCATTCATACATCATCTTCTTTTCTTATTTCTTTTTATTTTTCGTTGATTTTATTTGTTTCTTTTGTTTTAATTTTGATTCTTAATATAATTCTTAAATTTATTTAATTTGATTCCATTTAATTTTTAATTTGATTTTGTATTAATCTTTATTTGTTTGTTTTTGTGTGTTTTATGATGGATGGGGTGACATGAGCATACGGTGATGGAGAAAACCTATAGAGGACTCATAAAGGTCCATGGAATGCCATGGATTCTAATTGTGTACTTTTAATTTAGTTTCCTTAGGATTTATTTAATTTTTGGTTTTTTTATTTGTTTATTTTATTCTATGGTTTATTTTGAGTTTGTATTTAATTAATTATTTTGTTTTTATTGTAATAACCCCGATAGTGGGAATAGTAAAATTATATGTGGTTGAATGTTTTTATTTTGATTAATTGGGTAAAATTCTAATAAAATGAATGGTGGCTTTATATTATTTTAGGTTGCATGTTAATTAAATTAGGGTTAGAAATCATTGAATGCGTGTTTTAATTGATTTATTTTGTTTATTGTTTTTTATGATTATTTTTATTTATTGTTTTGTTTACTGTTTTGATATGTTTTTAGTTATTTTGCTTTATTTTTGTTATTTATTTTTTGTTGCATTTTTGGTTTTCCTTTGCTTTTAGGGTTTTTAGGTTAATCACTATATCACCTTTTTTTAATTAGGTTTTTTAGGGTTAATTAATAAAATTGATTTTAGGCTCATAATTGATTAGATTTTAGGCTAGAATGCATTTAGGCCCACCTAGCTAATTTAGACATAGGCCCACTTTAGTTAATAAAATTAATTTAGACTTAGCTCATTTAAACCCTTTTCATAATTTATAGAGCTAGCCCATTTTTTAGAAATAAAACATGCAGAATTAAGCCCACTAATTTAAGCTGTCATAACATGTAAACTTAGCCCACTTAATTAAAATTTGTAGATTAGACTAACCTAGAGTTTATATGCTTTGAATGTTTGCATTGCTTATGTGCGATTTCATGACTAGTTTGCCTTGGAGTTTATTGTTTAAAATAAGGGTTTTATATGAAATTGCATGTAAATAGAGGATGAAATAGTGATTAATAAAATAATTCTAAAAGAACACAAGACTAAGAGAAGTTAGTATTCCGAACCTAAAATTTCTTGGTTGTGGTGCTAGCTTTCTTTTAGAGAATCGAGTACCACCTCCGATTTTGTCCCAGTTATTACCCTAGGTGGCGACTCCATCATCTCCATGCTATATCTTTGTGATATAGTAGTGTGTTCCCTAGAGCCCTGAGCTCAAACAGTGTCATGGTTGTAAGAAACTTGGGCACGCGCTAAACCCCGCCGTCTAAAATATCTGTTGGGCCCCTCGATGAGTTAGACTAAAAAAGAAACGCATGGCCATGCTAGAATTATAAAGAGTTATCAGTATTAGTCTACTTGGGATCAAGAAACAATATGATTGAACAATATAAGGATGACATAATCCATGCCTTATGTTCAATCAGGATATCATGTGACAAAAGGACTATAGTACAGACTGTGTATTAGGTTATGTCGGATTATCGACCTTCATACAACTTAGGTAGTTATAATGTCTTGCTAGAGACCAATTATGACTTGTGGGCTAAAATGGGAATTTTAGGCCCACTGCCAACGTTGTGTACATTTATAGGGTCGCACACTTAGAACAAACCCAAAGCAAACTTGGGTTATTAAGCCCAATAATTATCTCTATGGAAATTTAAATAAATAATTATATATATATATATATATATATTTATTTATTTATTTATATTTATATTAGTGTTTATTTATTTATTTATTTTCTAATTTATTTTAGGTAAGAGTTATCTAAAATTAATAGGAAATGATTTTAATTTGGAATTAGAATCAAAATAGAAAAGAAGTTTAAACTTACCAAAACTGTTTTGGTAAGTGGAGGTGTATGAAACCCTAGAGAGGATGGCTATAAATACATCTCATTCTCTAGGGTTTAGGTTAAGCCTCTTTTCTCCTCCTTCTTCCTTCACTTTTTTTAAGAAACACATCGAGAGAAAAGGTGTTGTGAGATAATAAGGTTCTAGCAGACCTACTTCATTTTGGATCACCTTGTTCTTGTGGATACCGTAGAGGGTGTGACCTTTCGGTGACATCTCAATCCAACAAAGGAATACGTAAAGCTCGAGGTAGGGTGTCACCGGTGTGAACCCCCTCTTTTCCTTCCAACAATCTTGCCATAAGATCGTCTTGGTGAGTGTTTGGAAACCCTCTTAATCAATCTAGTTCGAATTACATGGATCCGGGTAATGGGTTTTGTAGTTCAAAGTTTTATTTTTCCGCTACGTTATGGATCATGAAACCCAACATTATTTTATAGCTTTTAAGGTTTAAAAACATTAAAGGTATGCACTGTTGTCTCTACAAGTGACACTTGGCATGAAATATTCTAAAACAGAATATTATATACTTGGTTATCAATCTATCTAAGAGTATTTTTTTTTTATAGATATAGGCACATGTACAACCCACTTTGATCACCAAAGGTTAAAATTTTGACTTTTTGTCAAAGGGGACTAATAAACATACTAGAATTTTATGAGAAAATTTATTCTTAAGAGCTCAATTTAAACTCCAAAAAATTTGAATGATTAAAGTTTGAATTTTCACTTTAGGGCTTCCAAAGGTTAAGTCAAGGCTCAAAGAAAATAAACTGGACTAAAAACACTGAAATTGGTCTAACAGGGATTTTTTTCAGGACTTGACTTATTGACTCAAAAGATATTATTCAGAGAAAATTTCCTCTTAACTAACAATTAAAACCTCTTTCCCAACACTGTCAGGGTTTGGTGATGGTTTGTTTAGGGTTTGGTTTAGTCTTATGAAAGGGTCGATTGGTTATTGGGTAAGGTTTTAGGGTTTTGAATGGCTCTAAAATAGTTTGAAAGTGATTTCCTTTCATCAATCCTTTTCAATGGTAAGATATTTTCATGCTTTCATCATTGGCTATCAAAATGATCGTAACGAAATCCACATCCAACTTTATATAAATTAATAGATTTCACCACTATCACTACAAAATACTTTTCTCATAATGTTTGTATCATTTAGATCACATATGAGTTGATGTCAAAATTATTGGCAGTTGTTGTCAATGGAATACTAAGAGATTAGTTTTAATGCATGTGAGGATTAAGACACTCCTTCATTGTCCTATTGGCAAAAGGATTTTGCACTTAGGTCAAATTTTTGATATTTTATTGCCCCTATTATCCTTTAGTTCCTTCACTACACACATCACCTTGATTTATCTTTACTTATAATTTACAAAACTAAAAGAATAGAAAATCAAAGTATCTAAACCTAAAAACTAAAAATAAAAATAGAAAAATAAAAATAAATAAAATAACCTTATTAAATTAAACAATTCTAAGTTACTACTAATATTAAACAACTTCATCGACAATAACATCAAAAACTTGGTTGTAATCGCAAGTAAATGAATTGTGTAAGTAATATAATATTTTTTAAGTATGGATGTTGATTTGTACTTAGAAGTATTAAGTATTAGTTTACTTGAAAAATTACTTGTCTAAGCAATCAAATCAAATTATGAAAAGATAATAAAACTAAAACTAATCTAACTTAACCTAATTTAAATATAATTAACTTAAATTAAAATAAACTAGATTGATTTAACTTAAGAAAACAACCTATAATAATGCAATGTATTAAAGGTTCTCCTTTCACTTAGTTCAGATATTAAACCTAAAAAGTTGTCATCATAACCTAACTTAAGATTTTCATATGACGCTACCACTTAATTTCTTATAAGTTTTCTTAAACAATCATTGGAGCCTTAAAGGGGGATGAATAAGGCTAATTGAGGTTTAGAGGGAAGATAGAAAATTAAAGGGAAAATTTAAAGGAAATAAGAAACAATGAAAGAAGATTGAAAAAAAGATGGAAACACAAGAACACCATGCTTTTTAGGGAATCTGAATTCTCAAGTAATCCTACATCTCCCTCCTAACTTATCCCTAAGTTAGAATTTTTAAACCACCACTCCAATCGATTTCTCTAGATTAATTATACAAGAGTTTTTTAAAGTTCAGCTAAAACCCTTACAACTTAAGTTTTCAAGGCTCACTTACAACCTTTCACCAAAGACTAACACTTAAACCTATTCCCAAGTGTTTTTAAGACTCACACTTAAACCTTTCCAATTGAGTTTTCAAAGCTTAATCACAATCATTTTATGATAAATGTTTTTCATAAGGGCTCAATACTAACTAACAATATAATAGCTCCTTAATTCCTACTATTCTATCCCTAAGAAAGAGTAGAATAAAACATCCATCTCTATCACTCCCCAACTCTCTTTAAAAGTTTGGTTACAAAGGTTAAATACGGAGAGAATTAATGTAAAAAGGTTTCCTAGGCAATTTTTCTAACAAACTTCCTAACCTGTTAAATGTATTATTCAAGAGGTATTTATAGCTAGAGACTCAAATTATAGCTGTTAGAGTTAACCCAAAATATTCCTACTTTCTCCTTCTTTATTTAATGTTTTCTTTAACTTTTTGCATGAGAAATGATGCTCATTGTCATGTGGATAAGTGTCACGATTGTGACCTCTAATTTCTAAGTCACTTGCTTGGGATTATGATTAGAGTGCTCATGATCATGAAGGTGATCCTCACAACTATGAGGGAGACCGTGAGGGGCGTTGCCACTTTAGAAGACATGAATTAAGCTCTCCTTTGGCTTATGATTCTCCTTATGATCATGACTAGGATTGTGAGGGGTCTTGTGATTTTTAAATGGCTTTATTTTAACTCCAATTTCTTGTTCATTGATTATGGCTTTGATCCTAACTTGAATTCACACTTAAACATGCATATTAGTCAACTAAAATTGATTGTTAAAGTCAAAACCAATGGTAATTAAAGATTGATCATGCAAAGGTTAACAATAATTATAAGGTAGATTAGTTAATTCAATTATTAAATGATAACTTATGGACTCTTGCCTCGCCAAATAAAATTAAGAAATCGTTAACTAAAGTTAGGATAAAAGGTATACATGCAATATGAATTATTCAATAGGTATATCTACTTATTATCTTAAATTAATAGATATTGTTTTAGACTTTAAGTAGTAACCTCTTCTAGGTCTTAAAATACTTAAACAAATCAATTCAATTACAAACTTAAATGCACTAAGAATATATCATCTTGTTAACGCTAGCACGTCGACTCATCACTATTTGGATCAAAAACCCTTTTTTCCTTAAGTGAGGGGAGTACTGAAAGAGCTTCTAGGGATGGCATAAATGCATTTACAACCCTATAACCTAACTAGGAGGAATAGGGAGTCACCACTTGGTTTCACACGAGAAATTATATGATTAAGGACTAGGCAGAATAGGATCCCTCGCTTGGAACCAAATCCACCTGTAGGATAAGGCATTGGGTTTTGATTTCAATATCAGTAGGAGCAGACTCTTTGCATTTGACGCATCCTTATCTTGCCTAAATACTGAGTAGAGCTAGCCTTACTAGTTAATAGAGTGCTTCCAAGAGATATGAACTATTTTGGATCAGCTTCTACATGCAAATACAAACATAATATATACATAAGCACTCAACAATGATATATATAACATGCAAGATCATGGTATATTGCATGAATATAATAAATATGATGTATAAATATTACAAGTGTGACAAGATGCATGGATCATGATATACCTGTTATATCATAGTGGCACATTCATGGTATTCATGTCATAGAGATTCCTAATCATGCAAAGAAAATGAATAACAAATAAAGAAATTAAGAATGTAAATGGCTAGTAATTTTATGGACACCTCTTCTTTTATAACTTTATTGATTGAGATTCGAGGCCATTTATTAAAAGAGTAAATATAAATTATTTGCAAACTCACTTTGAAACCAATCTATGAAACAAAATAAGAAAAAGCTTTTGGAAAATTAGTTAAAACAACTTATTAATGGGAAATTTTGGAGAACTTGGTTAGGCATATCTAAGCCCTCAATTTATAACATGGATTTCCCATTAAATTAGGCCTTAAAATATTAATTTTGTACCTTGAATGGAATAATCCAATATTGTAAATTATTTCTTATTGCCAAAATTATCTTTATAAAAAGAAATCAAAAATAAGAATTTGAGAAATAGAATTCTTGCATTTGGTTGAATCTTAGGTCAAGATCATAATATAGATATTAACATGTAAGAACAAGAAATAATAACCTCACATATTATGAAAAGGTAAAAGATTGAGAAAAATTCATAAAAATGAGTAAAACATAAGTTATTGGATATATCAAAATATGAAATAGAGATGAAAATAAAAGAAGTAAATATTAAGGAAAAAGTGAGAAATTAGAGATGTGGAGATTATCACTTATTAAATTAAGGAAATTGACCATAAAATAATATTCAAAAATTAGACAAAATAGAAGATGAAGAATATAAAAGAATAATCATCAAATAAACATAAAATAAGAAAATAAGAAAAAGATTAACATAGAAAAAGTAAATATTAAGACAAAAAAGAGATAATCAATAATGATATCATCAAAGAAGATATCATGTATAAAGGAAATAAATGGTCATAAAAGCAAACTAACATGGTATACTTTTGGTATATTTTCTTTTGTATATAATTGGTATATAATTCAAGAATGGACAATATAATTAGAAAAAATTAGTAAATAGGCAATATATAAAAAAAATCAAAACAAATAAGATAAGAAAACTTGAAATTAAGAACAAGAATTACAAGTTTAAAATGTTAGTCTAATGGACAAAAGATATTGAAAGTTAGTAAACATTAGTAAATGTTAGCACGAGTTAATAAGAGACAAGGAGAGATATAAGTTAGTAACTTGAGAGATTAAAGGATAACCATTGATTACAAGGTATATAAAGAAATGCAATGAATGATACTAATGCATATGAATGATTCACACAAATATTAAATAAATTTAGGGTGCATGTAAGAATGATAGTGGTGTATGTCGAGGTGCACATAAAATGCACTTAAAGGATCTAAAAATGGAACATACATATCATAATGATATGCAAACAAGCGCATGAAATGTAAGAAATGCAATAGATAAGAAGGAAAGGGTTAGTATAGATTAAGCAAGCAATAATAGTATAAAAATGTTAATAAGAAAAGGATTTGGTTAACATCTTTTCTAGAAATAACAATCTTCACACATAGAGGCTCAAATGCATATTAATGATCATAGTATAATTTAATAGTAATGAAAACAAGACTCCTCAAACACAATATCCTACAAGAAACTTCACATAAGACACATAACCATGTAATTGAAATCAACACTTTTATTATCCCAAAACAACACTAACCAATTCAAAAGGACACCAAATGAAAGTCATAAAATATAACAACATAGGTACAACACATGCAAAAGAAACCAAAAATCACATATAAAGGGACACTTATTCACATCAAACAAATAAGAATTCATCACACAATCAATCAAATAATAGAGATTAAAGTCTCAATCATCAACCAAATGCAAGGTTGAAATGGATAAGTAAACAAATTAATAAGAGTTAAAAATGAAAATGTTAAATTAAAAGAGAATTAATAGAAAATGAAAAATAAATGAGAAAATACTTAAATCCTATTATCCTAGGACTTTTTGGGGTGTGCTTAGAAGTTGTATGAATAACCATACACATTTGGGAACCTTTAGGACCATTATAGGAATCATATTGGACAAAGAATGAAGGATGGCCTGCTGGCTGTTCATGAGCCAATTCTGGCCATTCACCCCTGGCCAACTAAAAAATCTACTATTTTTATGAAAAATCCAAAAGAAAATGCACCAAACCCCAAAATAAAGATCAAAGTTGATGAAAATGTGTTTTTAAAAGTGTTTAGCCTCATAATTTGATAGATAAATCACCAAGAAACAAGAACTGATTGAAGAAAACTTATTGAGAATGTTTAAGGATAAAAGGGTTTTTGGATAATATTTGATTTAAGTTAGAGTTTGATTTGAGAAACAAGTTTATACTAGATTAGAAATGGGTTTATAGAGATTTTTTTTTTTGGTGTTTGGGTTGAGAAATGAGAGATCAAAGAGAAAGAACTAGAGTTTGGTTTTATTTTTGCTTATTTTCTCTCAATTTCTCTCATAACTCTCATATTTTGACATAATTTTTTTATATCTTTCTAATTTAATCTTATCAGCTCTCTTTCCCTCCCAAAATCCTCCATTTAATTGATCCTAGGACCTTCTATTTATAGGCAAACAAGAGGAAAGACAATGATGTAATAAATTTAAAAAGTTTAAGGTTTTTATGTAAATAAAATATCCTTATTCACTTTTTATGTGACACTTGTCATGGTATATCCCAAAAATGGAATATTTTATACTTAGTGTGCACTCCTTATGTCAAGTGTCCTTTTAAGGATAAGGATAAGGAGTTGGACAATTCGTAGGACCCAGTTTGGCCACTGGAGGGCAAAATTTAACTTTTTGTCAAATGGGACCTATAAAGACGTGATAATTTTCAAAGATAGATTCAGACTAAAATTTGACTTCGGGAAATAGATTTGACCCTCAGATAATCCCATTGACTAAAGTTTGACCTTTTATCACAGGGCTTCCATAAGTTAAATCTAGTCTTAGGGAATAAAAGCCAGACTAAAAAATACAGGAAATAGAAAGAAACTAGCCCTTAAATAGAACTTAACTTATTGACTTAGAAGATGCAAATCGAGAGAAATTCTCTCTTATTGATCACCTCAAACCTTTTTCCCAACACCATCAAGTATGGTTAAGGTTTGTTTTTGGTTTATTTTTGTCTCAATAAGGTTTGAATGGTAATCAGTTAAGATTTTAGTGGCTTAGTTAAGTCTGAATAGGCTTGAAAAGTATTTCTCTTCATCAAGTTCAATGAATGGCGAGACATTTTCATGTTTTCATCATCAGCCTTTAAGGTTTTAAAAAATGACCCCAACATATCTCTTGAACTTAATAGACTTAAACATATGTAAAGACACCCTAAATTTAAAAGTATAGCATTATAAGCCAAAAAAAAATCCATATATTGTAAATTTGAATTAGATTAGAATGAAAAACAAAAAGGTTTAATAAATACCCAAGCTACATAGTTAACCCTAGCACATAATACATATAGCTACTTATGATAATTGAAACAAGAAAGCAAAATATGGAAGCTCATGCAAATATCATAATAAAAAAAGAAGAATAAGAAAAACTTCTTATCTCCTCACCAACACTCATTTGCATGAACTCTACACTTATAATTTTGTTATTATGTTAAAAATGTGATCTAATATAATCTAATGAATGTTTATAATGTGATTTGGATGATCTAAATGTCTTCTCCGGCCTTCCATGGTTGCCTTTTATATAGAATAGATGAGAATTAGAAGTTAATTGGAGTTTAATTGGTTGAATCATAGTTGAACTAAGTCTCTTGCGCACGGCTATATGGTGAGAACTGCAAGCGTATAAATCATGTAAGTAATATAGTAGTTATTAACTAAAAATATTATTACCATAATGAAAAAGTTATGCATTATTGTTTGCTTGGTTAATCACTTAGTTAAACAAATCAAATCAAGGTTTTAAAAGCAAATAAATAAAATTTAACTTAAATAAAACTAAAAAAACTAAGTTGCAATTTAACTTAAAATAAAACTAAGTTTGTAGACGGCGGGGTTTAGCGCGCGCCCAAGTTTCTTGCAACCGCGACACTGTTTAAGCTCAGGGCTTTAGGGAACACACTAGTATATCACATAGACATAGCGTGGAGATGATGGAGTCGCCACCCAGGGTAATAACTGGGACAAAATTGGAGGTGGTACCCGATTCTCTAAAAGAAAGCTAGCACCACAACCAGGAAATTCTGGATTCGGAATACCAACTTCTCTTAGTCTCGTGTTCTTTTAGAATTATTTTATTAATTATTACTTTATCCTCTATTTACATGTAATTTCATAAAACCTAATTTAGACATCCATAAATCCCAAAAGAAAAACTAATCATGAAATAGCATGTAAACAATGAATCATTCAAGCTCATAATCCCTATGTTAGTCTAATCTACAAGTTTTAATTAAAATGGGCTAAGTTTACATGTTTTATTTTATAAATGAGCCTAGAAAACTAATGGGCCTAATTCTACATGTTTTATTTCTAAAAATGGGCTAGATCTTATAAATTATGAAAAGACTTTAAATGAGCTAAGTCTAAATTAATTTTATTAACTAAAGTGGGCCTAAGTCCAAATTAACTAAGTGGGCCTAAATGCATTCTAACCTAAAATCTAATCAATTATGAATCTAAAATCAATTAATTAATTAATCTTTAATAAACCCTAATTATTAAGAGTGAGA